>BGPR01000018.1:1368917-1504486 GCA_013235015.1 Araneus ventricosus | reverse complement strand
ATTATTTACTAAAAATACTCACATTCCCTTTACTATTCAACGTATTTACTGCAAATTTTAATGGAATGCCTTTCTAACATATTGTCGAGTATTCTGTAAGTCTCGTCAAGTTTGGCCTTAAACTCTGCATGTTATAAGCAAAAAATATGCGAAAAATTTGGTATGTTTTAAAGAAACCTCTATATCTTCCCGAATATTCTGATATTTTTTTAATGAAAATGCATATAAGCAATGTGCATAGGACGAAAAACGATTGATGCAAGTTTCAAAACATTATCAGCTTCCTGTGAAACGAGGTGCGCCCAAATAATTTCAGTAGTCATCAATTTGTGGACGGTCCCCTAATTGTCCTCGTGACAAAATCTTCACTGTAAAATGCTAGTTCCCACGATTCTCCACAACTGACTGTGAACCACTGTATTAAAATTAACTTCAAATGTTTCGCATTTTAAAAATCTTGCAATATTTTTGGCCAGTAGTGTAAATGTAATGGCTGCAAGAGAAGATTTCCTTTTCTTTAGATAATAAAAAACGCTCAGTTTATAATCAAAGATTATGCGAATATTGAACCTTAAAATGCTAGAGATCCTAATAGAAAACAAAATAAAAATTGTCGTGTGGTTTTTTATCTTTAATTACCTTAATTACTTTTAATTTACATTTCACATAAGAGACTAAGCAAAATGATCCAAATACAAGATCTTAAAAAAATATATACAAGTAAATTAAGCAATCCGCGTTGTGTTCAAAAATATTTTAGCAATAACCCCAGGAAGTAACATACACAGAAATAATTTTAAAAGGTAACACCAGACCTGGATGATCCGTTGGGATATAGTGAGGAATAAAATGTAAACATGAACAAATGACAGAGACTGTTATGATAAATTAACTTCTGTTTATTTAAGAACTTTAATATAAAATTATTTAGTGGGGCATGACATGATATAAGAGAGCACATTTACTAAAATCTGGATTAACACACATTCTTTGATGGATCAAGAAAAACACATTACAGGCTGAATTTGAGTAGTGACCCCCTAACAAATGTATAACATGTCATAAGCATTTTGTTGAACAAAAAAACAATGTCACTAAAATAAATGATGACACATGAGCGAGTTAATGGCATACAGATAATATAATGAAGCATGTGGATCACTCGCAGAAACAACAAATGTTATCCATTAAATTGATGCTCAATTTCTACTAGCATTTTTAAATTCCTTCCTCTTATACTATTAACTGCTCCTAACTTTTACATTTAAATCGAGTATTGATACCTGTAATAATAATACCTAATCTCCTCAATTTTATCATTTCATTATCTTTCTAATTGCACATTTATCCACATTAAAGTTTAATCAAGATTCCTACAAAAACAAATATTTAATTTGCACTCTCCTATTAAGTCAGTATTTCTTATATTCAAAGTATCTGCACATCACTTTACATTTTATCTTTAAGATTGAAACCAATTTACATCTAACTCAAACGAAGATTAATAATACCTAAACATTTCACATGAAAAGAAAACACTACTTAGCTTTATATCAAATGTTGGAAGTTTTGGCTTGACCCAGGGACACGCACAAGGAAAGTTGGCAGCCAGGGTGGGAGTCTCAGTTGGCATTGGAATCTCGAGTTCTGTCCACAGACAAGTCATTCCTCTCACGAGCTTCTTTCCAGTCCAAATCATTCAGATGAGTCAGCACCGAGAGGAGTTTTCATGAACTTGCAGTTGGGTGCATGCTCCACATAACGGTCCGTCATGATAATGGCTGTCCTATAAACGGCTCAAAGTCGTTGCTGATGCTTAGACGTCAGCTACTCCAAATTCAGCAGGCGAGGCACTTGTTTCCATTTCGATGAACCATACTCGCAGGCCCGACGACTGTACTCGCCTTCAGACGTTGGTAACCACGTCTCGTCCCAATAGGTAACAGCTTTACCTTGCACATAGACACATCGTCATCTATGGCCGCCTCACGATATCAAAAGCCCGCTTCTCTTTCTTTAGACGATGCCATTCCCTCCGTCTAAAAGTTCTGCTAGGAAAAGACAGTTCCGCGTCTACCAGTTTGCTTCCCAAAAAAAACCAGTCCTGTCCTCTCTCCACTTGTCATCTCCTCTTCTTATACCCAAAATAAGATGCCGTACCAAGCTATTCCTTCCTCGCTCTCTTCCGGCGCCAAAGGTCATCTTTTTTCACCTGCAGTTAAGCCAATAAGGGAAACTATGACTCTATCTTGATTGGAAGATGAGTATTCTCAGAAAAAGGGTAGGTATTTCCATGACCCGTCCAAAGGGTAATTAATCACTATCAGGGTTCGAAAGAGGGCCTTTGTGTGAAAACAGGCAATTTGTCGCGACAGGATAGTAAAATTTGGGTGGTCTGCTGCAGCTTATTGTCAAGGAATCAAAATGGAAGGAAGTGAAATTGACCTCGTAGTAAGATGGGAGAGTCGGATCCTTATCTGCAAAGGAGCGGAGGACTCAAGAAACAATTTTTAATTTCAAGCTAACGGGGGTTCAAAAAGCAATTCGAACAAACACGTGCGTTTCTCATGGAAAAGGGGGAGTATACACAGTAAGAGTGGAAGGAAAAAGGTCGTAATCTGCAAGGGGGTTGTATACAGTTAAAAAGGGAAGCTAGCAGCCAGAGTTCAAAAATGCATAAGAGAAAAAACAACTCGTGTAATTTAGACAAAGAATTACAACAAAGAAATTTTTAAGAGTCTTAACAAAAAGATAGGGAATTCTTTGCCGAAAATAAACATTAATTAAAATAAACTACACCACAAAATTATATTCACTATTTGAATTTGTCTTATCTCTTATTCTGTTGATGCTTTCTTCTTGTTCAGAATTCATTATTTCCAACAGGGAAATTCCAGTAAACAACCTGTAGCTCCGATAGCAGAGGTTCGGAGGATCGCGCGTTTGAGACCTGATTCCACCAAGAATCTGCGGCATGTGGGGATGATCCATGCTAATTTCATCGTCGTGGGTTAAACGCTCTCAGACTGGTGTTGCGAAAATGTGGATTGCATATGGAAAATCTCCAAGTTTCGTCCTCGGTATTTAACCACAAATCAAACTCCACAAAATAGAAGTCGACATGAGAAACTCGCTCTCACGCTTAGCCCCTATACCAGCAGTGGCATGTCCGTTGTACTCTTGGGGGTGCTGTTATGTTTGCATCACTTACCTGCTTGAACTTTTGAATATTTAAACAGACACCCTTTACACGTTTTTTGAATACTTTTAAAGGAATATATAAGCAATCGTTTGGTTTCAAACAATTTTTTTTAAAATAATTATTTGCTCAGACTTAGATCTGATATACACAGAAGGACTATGTTTTTTTCTAAAGATAAATATTTATATTTTAATTATTCAAGAATGGTGTAAAAGTCATGGAATCATTATATTTAAAGACAGAATACGGAAAACATATGATTGTTTAATAATCACAAAGGAGTCACCCCCGTCCTGCCTAGTCACCGGGAGTCGATGAATAATCGGCGTCACGAAAACGTCGGGAATTGAGGTCGGAGTCCAAATAGCCATAACCGGCCACGGCCCAACCCTTCCTGAAAGATGACGGAGCGTACTTCCTTCAGGAAGGCTTGGGCCGGGGATCGAGTTCAATAGGGGGCTGAACTCAACCACCCACACACCATTACTATACCTCCAAGACAAACGGGAACCCACTTACTTATCACGCAGAAACTTGCGATCTACAGAACAAAGAATTCCAATTCCCGAAATGAATTTCTCTAAAAAAGAAGAGAAATTTTGCAAATTTAATCATCTTTAATTTTAAAATAAAATATACCAACTCAAAGAACTGTTAAAAATTCACTAAACTGTTCAGCTTCATCTGTAAATAAAATAATAGTGATTTAAATCTTTAAAAAGAAAAAACAAAAGACAGACCACCAAAAATATAGTTTTATTATTTTTGTCTTGGACATGTGGCCGAATATAGAGATATATGCAGAATTCTGGATTAGAAGCATTTATTTGCTGGGAACTGGAAAAATGCTACACCACTCGAGGAAACTTAAGATTCTTCTAAGCAAATGCAATAATAAAAAAAAATATCTATTTATTACCATACAGGAGAAGCAGAAAAATCGAAAACTTGTTTCAAAGCTTCTAAAGAAACTTTTAATGAGGGATTGACAGAGTATAGAAAATTAAAAATGAGATGAAAAAAAAAAAAAATGTTAAATCAATCCCTGATACAGCGACACCTCGTTCCAGCAGTCACCCACAGTTCCAAAGAAAACTGTATTGAAAAACGTATTTAAACTAATTCTTATTCGTTACTTCTGATCTGAAGAACCATTTAAAGAAAAAAGTGCTTTTTTCGATGTTTTTTTTTAAAAAAAAAAAAAAAGATACAATTTATGCTTGTTTGTATCTTTCAGCTTTTCCGGAAATAAATCACTAATGGTTTCGTCAGTGGTTATTGAAGAATGGCAAATTATATCATCTTTTCCCCTAAAGTCTCTGTTGAGCTGAGAGTTTGATTTTCTAAAGGTCGCAACCCATATCGGCAACTTCTTTGTTCGAGTCCTAATCAGGAACTGAAAGGCACAAATGAACTCCTGAATGCCCAATCTGGTAGAGGCCAAATTCACTTTTCTCTTCACATTTGGAAAGGAATGATTAATCTCTATCTAATTTCTAGTGTTAAATTTGAGAGTATGAAGTTTTTGTTTTTTCTCACCTTCCTTTACTCTTAATAAAAAGTCTAGGGTCAGAAAGACGAAAGGAATGTAATTCATTTAATTTGAACGGGTGACCCAACCTGAGTGGCCGTTCCTAGGTATTATTTTAAAATATGTTTATGCGCAAAAAATTCCGTGCAACAGCTATTGAGCAGAGGTGGCCATTAAGAGAAGTTTTACCGTATTAGCAAAATAATATTTTATTGCCGATATTTAAGGAAAAAATTCCATCTTTTTACCTACACACCCATCAAGCCAAAGTAAGTAACCTTACATCGAAATACAATTTTAAATTTTTGGAAAAAATGAAACAGGAAACTGCTATCAATCAAAGAACTTCTACTCACATTCCTGCTGCTTTGGTTCATGGGTATTTGAGTTGCTGTGACTATGATATACCCAAGTTTGATCATAGTGTATAAAAAACAAAGTCAGATAAAAGCGAAATTACTTCAGTGCACAAGTAGATGGAATATTTTAATAAATTAAACACATTTAAAAAATTCTGTCAATTTTCAAAATGAATTTAAAAAATTGCATCTTGGCATAAATAAAAATCAAGTTATCAGTGCATCAATGTTTTCTTCTTCGATTCTGTGGTACTCCAAAAGATGACTTCTTAAAACCATTGTCGAATTAAAAAGACTCCTACATAATTTACATTTTGATAAGAGTTCATCAGAATTAGGCAGGTTATATGAAAAAATATTATAATTTTGATTATTTAAAGGAATGCAATTAAAATTTGTAGAATTCATATTGGAAAGGCACCCAGATCTGTTTGGCATTGGACTAGGATCAGTGGCATACATATTAAGCATAGGCGCAGGTTGAGAATATTGAACATTTGAATGTTGAGGATATAAGAACTGAGATACATAACTATCTTGAAGAAGTTGACATTTATCTTGGCATTTATCCATAGAATTGGGAAGACTGCAATCATACATTACAGCCTGATTATCAGACATATCAATATGAGTTGGAAGTATTTCGTCTGTAGGATGAGACTCATTAAATGGAGGTTGGGCTTCAATATTTGTTGCAGAACAAGTTAAGCTAGTAGGAGGTATTATTTGAGGGCAGTTATGTACAACAGAACCTTGATTTTCGTCAACCTTTTCACATTTTTTATTGACTTCATAATGACTTCTTATATGATTTTTTAGTTCTTGCTTTTCCATAAAAGTCTTACCACAAGGATCACATTTTTGAGGTTTTTCATTTAGATGCCTTTTCATATGTTTATGCATATTGCACCAAGCGCGAAAAGTTTTTTCACAATACTTACATTTATGCCTTTTAACTCCAAGATGAAAATCTATATGAACCCGGTATCCACTTCTTGATTTAAAAGCCTTTCCACATTTATCACATTTAAATGGTTTATTTTCACTATGTACAGACATATGAGCTGTCATGGCACGTTTAACACGAAAAAGTTTACCACACTTATTACACTGAAAAGGCATTTCTCCTGTATGTCTTCGTCGATGCCCAATGGCAGATGACAAATGTATAAAAGCCTTATCACAAAAGCCACATTTATATGGTTTCTCACCAGAATGAATTCTATAGTGAACAAGTAAAGCTGCTTTAAATCGATAACTATTTCCACAATATTCACAAACAAATGGCTTTTCTTTTGTGTGATTATAACTGTGCCTTTTTAATTCTGGTTTAGTAACAAATTCTTTGCCACACTTATCACACTTGAAATCTTTTTTCGGATTACCATGAACTCTTAACATATGATTTTTTACTGAGGATTTATTACAATATTTTTTGCCACAAACACTGCATTTGTTAGGATTATCTTCTCTGTGAGAGACCTAGAATAAAAAATAGAATATGTCTATTGAAATAAAATAAACATTAAAAATATATATTCAGAATTTTATTAAGAAATTAACAAAATTTGAAATCTTCCCTTTACTTTCTCCCCTTTCTTTAACACGTCCTCCCTTTTTATTTTCTTGTATATGAAGTATAAAAAGAGAAAGTATTGTAATTGTCAAAAAATTCAAGCTCGAGATTTTAATGAATCTCCACATTTTAGCGTCCCTGAGTCTGAAAAATACATTTTTGAAATTATGTATTACTTATCTGTCTGTCCGTGAACACAATAACTCAAAAAAAAAAAAAAATGCACTGAGTTAGATGGATGAAATTTGGTATGTGGTTTTTATATGCTAAATGTTAGCTAGATGTACAATAAACCTACATATTTCTATCAAATTTCAGAAAATATCCATATCCAGGAAGTTTGTCTGTCCATTTCACATGAACACGATAACTAAAAAAATGCAAAGACCTAGATGGATAAAATTTGATACACAGTTTTATCATCAGAATTGACCAGATGAGTGGATGAACATGTTAAGTGACATCTGAAAAAATTTGAGATAATTGGGCAAAAGAACATGTTAAAGTCTAATTTAAATATAGGAAGTTCAATAAATCTGTAAAGTAAAAAAACAACGAAGTTTTCAGTGGATGAACATGTTAAGTGCACGGTCTCTTGCTGCTTCGTAGTGGAAGAACATGTCAAGGGCTCTTAACATCTTCTTGCATGAGAAACTTGTAAAACTTGAGTAAAATAGCATCCGCTTCTATTGAAGCTGAATCGTTTTCAGTGCGGAAAATAGTATTAACGTAGACTAAAATATTGATAATACAATTCGAAAACAGAAATCGTTTGCATTTAAAAGAAGTTTTTGCAGTAATTCTTTGCAACTTTTCTATCTGGTCTTCATTGCGACAAGCTGAAATGCATTGCATGACAAAGAAAAGAGAAATTAACGGTAAAAAAAACTTTTTGAAACTTGCTGATTTTTTTTTAATAATGGTTTATTTCAGCAATGCTGATGCATTTGATTTTTATGAAATTGAACCAGGAGAAAACTATTTTTTTTTTAAAATTTTTCACTGATCACTTACATTAATTGGTTTAGCTATTATATGTTTGTGCCTTTTCTTTTTAAACACTTTTATTTCACTTGACTTGTTTCATGTATGTTAATAATAATATTAAAAACAATCTTTTGTTTTATCAAAACCTCAAATATCTAAACATTCTTTTCTAATAGACATTGATAAGAAAGCTTTGAGGACAGCTTTGCAGACCCCACTAAACTCTTCAATGCAAAAAAGTAATGAACAGGGAAGTTCGTGGAACATGAAAGTAAATCAAGTTAAGATAATACTATTAAATAAATTTTTGTGAAAAATCATTTTTAAAAAACTATATTTCCATTATTGTGCTAAAAAGTAGATTTCCTTATACAGTAAAACCTGTCTATAACAATATTGTAGGGACCTAGAAAATATATTGTTATAGAAAGGTTATCATTATAGACAGTGCAATAAATTACGCATCTAATATTTCTGTGCGTGTGCTTGCATTAATATACTGACATATTTTATTGCGCTTATTGATACATCTTACAAATAATCGTTGATATAAAATTGTATTTTATAAACATATAAAATATACAATTTTATATATGAATATAAAATTTATATTTAAGCCTTTTTTTAAGGATTTTGAAATGAAATTTTAGTTGAATACTTTGTCAGCATCGTCATTTACGGCACCTTTAAATTGTTTTCGTTCACTACCAAGTTTACTTTTTCCCATATCATCTTCCATGTCTTTCCACCCCCATCCCCAAAAGAAGCTTTTATCGACGAAAACTTCCCATATTTTTTAGCAGCATGAACTTGCTTTAGTTCTTGATCAATTTCAGAAATTTGTAGTTTTTTTAAAAATGCCAATGTTTTACGCCACAATGTTTCAAGGTTCTAACACATCAAAAGTGAATTTCAAGGAACAAGTGGTCAGGCAAATTAACAGATTAGTGCACACCAGGAGTTAGAGACATCAAACATTCTGTGCACATTCCAATCATTAGCCCCCGGATATCTCTGCTACAATAATAGGCTCCAGGTTCTAGCCCTCTCTCCCACCGATTCTGACATTCTTGACCATAGGGTATAGGTTTCCAAGGGAAAAAAATCGGAATTTATAGCAGCTTTTTAAAGAGGTAAATAAAAAAAAATTAAAAATTTTAAAGAGGTTATAGACAGACATAAATTAAGTTAATAAGAATTCCGCCGGGAACATAGAAATGTCGTTATAGGCAGGTTTATCGTTAGAGACAGTATCATTATACACAGGTTTCACTGTATTTATTATTTTCTAATTTTTAATCTTTTATTTAAAATTTATTATAAATATTAGGAGATCTTGTAATCATTTTCCTCAAATTATGAAACGAAAATTTAATTATGTCAAGCAATCAATTGATGACCAAGTTCTGAAAATATTAAAATAGTGTATTGTAATCAACAGTGGTGGCTCGTGTGTAGGGACTGCGGTACTGCAGCACCCCGAACTTTTCCCATTGTGTAAATTTAATCAATTTATTTTATCTCGCATTTAATATTTAAATTTATCAACAATCTAACGCAATTTTGTATTAAACGATTATGATATTCAAATGAAACGCGAAGAAAAACCTATGCAGAAAACGAAGTTCTGTATCTTATTTTTTCGCTACCCGAATAAGAAACACAAAGGAGAAAGTAACAATTCAAATGGGAACTGTGGATACTTTCAGCTCCAAATTCCACCTGCACAGGCTTTCCCTATCATGTTTTTAAGCTGAGAAGGTACTGTGAAAATTGACAGTTCCCGTGACATCAGAAAAGGAGTTTTTTAAACATTTTCTTGCGCGGAAAATTTTTCGAGTTCTAAAACTTTGAAAAGAAATAAAGAAATGAAAGATAATTAATAATAAATATAAATTTAATGAAAAAGTTTTCTTGCAATCCAAAAGATTTTTTTGGTGATTTTTAGTTATAAATGCATAATAGAAATTTTTAGTGATACAAATATGTTTTCAAAATTTTTGTGAACCCTAATATTCTGTACCTTTCTATTTGGGATCGTGATTCATTATCCCAAATTAAGATTAGATAAATTAAGATTTAGTTAAGAATATTGATAAGTATATTCCCAATTTAAAGTATTGCAGTCCACCTTTAGATAGATGTAATAGAATAAATTAATCATTTTCTTCTCCTCTTGGCAATTCCCTTGAAAAAAGCCAAAAAATGTAAGTGGTTCAAATATGCATTACTGCGCAGTGAAGAATTAAAGATGCGCAGGAAGGACAGCACCCCCAAGATTACATAGCATGAGCCGCCACTGGTCATGAAGAACTCGCAATTATACAAAATGAGTTTTAAAATTCCATTTTCACAAACAGGAAATAAGTCAAGTTAAATGATAAAAATATGATGATAATGAACAATACCACGAAAACATAATGATAGGTGGCAGAAACCATCATGACACTGATATGACTTCCTACTTACGAAATTTTAAAGATCTCCATAATAAACTCCAGCCCACCAATAGAGGAAGAAATGTCCATAATGAAAAGTTGCTTTCCGAGACAGCGCTAAGTGGACTGGAGTAGAGGAATTGGGCTCATACTTGTATAAGGATTAATATGATCCTTATACACCTTTTAAGAAAGTTCACTTGAGAAAGCAGATAAGGAGTGCAAAACAACTCCTAAAATTTTAAATTGGAAGAAACAACCAATACCTGAGAGAAGTTAACAGCAAAAAAGGTAGAAAACATAGAACAACAGCTTCCTTTTATTAAAAAAGACTATGATAAAAAAGAAAGATAAAAGAACATTTTTATGAACGTTATACTACATAATTCACAAAGAAAAAGCAAAAGATTAAAACTCTTCAATGTTCAATTGGAAGTTCAGTCTTATTGATTCTTAAACTTTCGTATAATTTTGTATTCTTTTAATGCTGCTCCAATATCCAATTTGCTTAATTTTTCTTGCTCAATTTGTTATGAAAATATATAGAGTTTTATGGTTATACAATTTTGCCAATTCATTATTATGTGTATGTATTTAATCTACCACTATTACGTTGATGCAAAAAGGAGCTGCACTTAACACGTTCTTCCACGACTAAGCAAAAAAGTTTTTTGATGTGTGAATAGAAGAACATGTTAAGTGCAAAAGACTATGAAATTTCTCTATGATTTAAAGAGCTACAGCCGTGTCAATAAGCATAAAAAAAAATGTGAATGTTTTTTCGTCGCTGAAGTACCGGAACCGCAAAAATTGAGTGAAAAAACAAAAAATGTAACATCTAGACTTTAAAGCTCATTTTCTCAAATTCACTTAATTGTCACTTAACATGTTCATGCATTTAGCTCTTCAATTGTAGACCTGTATTAAATCTTGGACCAAATCTGCCAAAGGGCTAACCGTCAGTTGGTCTGTATATTTGAGCACAGAGTCGGCCCAAACAAAAGCGGGGCCTGGTGCAAAGTTGACTTGTAAAGCCTTGAAAACAATTTTGTGCAACAAAATAATTTATTGCTTTTTGCTATTTATTACAAAGCACAATTTGATACAGTAAGGACTAAAGGAATAGGGGAAAATGATAATTATTCTTATAGAGTTAAAATTTCAATCACACAAAAAACATAAATAAATCAAATAAAAAATAATTGCTCCATAAATGCAATTTGGTATGCAACATACTAGAATAAGTTTACAACATATGATTTTGTTTCGTTTTCTTAGATGTTTTATAATAAATTTATTAATAATATCATTATGATTTAGTTTTTTGGTTGATATAGATTTGATAGATAAAATGCCTAAGCAAATCGATTGCACTTCACTAATGCCAGATCTCAAGTATTTTTTTTTATTTTTAATCTTGAGAAAGATCCTTCTGAAGATGCCATTGTAATTGGTAAGGTCCATATAATTTTAGAACAGAAAGTAAAATTTAGATACAATTCAAATAAATTATTTTTAAATTGTAATATTTGTAACATGATGACCTGGAAGGCAAATTTTGATGTCGTTAAATAAATAAAATAATTGGGAGAATAGAGGGGATGTAGAACTTGGTGGTGTAAATTATGCAGTTTTATGCTAAGAACTGCACAAGTGCGAGTTGGTGCATTATCGTGGTGAAAAATGCTATTTTTTGCTAAGTAAGGTCGTTTTTCCTTAATTTAGTTGTTTAAATGATCCATCAAAGAAACACAATACTGTCCTATAATGGTTTAGCCCTTTTCCAAAAAATCTAAAAACATGATACCACGAGTATCCTAGAAGACTGTGACTAATTTCCAGCTGAAGGAATGAATCCCCGCTAGTAGCCCATTGTGTTGATTGCTTCTTTGTCACAGGCTGATAGTGACCAATTCAAGTTTCATCCACTGCTACGAAACAACACAAAATCTCATCTCGATTCTGTTGAAGCAGCATCAAAGTTTCCTGGCAATACCTCTTTGATCCAGAGAGAGCAATTGCGACACTCATCTTGCAGAAAGTTTTTTTAAGTGTAAATATTCATGCAAAATATTATTTACGCATACATTTGAGATACACACATTGTTATACTCAAAGACAGGCTAAGAAGCTAACAGAGATTATGCTATGCTTCCGGCGCTGCACCGATGAATGACGTAGTTGGTGTTTCTACGCGTTACGGGGTTACTTTCTATTAGAATTCGCCAACAACCAAAAGTAGTTTTTCTTTGCTTCGTGTGCGCCAACGTTTCGTTCTCAAAGCAAAAAGAGAAAGTTGCTTGGATCGATTTTTTTTTTACTATTACATTGTTTTTAAGTACATAATTTGTGCACTATTAATTAAAGGAAGCCTGAGAAATATCTATAGTAGACACTTGAAACTATATTTAAAATTGTATACAGCAGAAGATTCTATGCAAAAAAAAAAGAATTGATTACACCAACCATGCTTTCATGTTGTTGTTTTGAAATAAAGGATGCATAAATTTTTTAATAATGAAAAGGAAATTTAATAAAAAACTAAAATATTTACAATGAATAATGTTAGAATAACAATCGAATTACAACTCTAATTTTTAATTCAGTAAAACTTTTTTTTCACTCTCCTAATACGGAGTTTTGAGAAGTTAATGTATGTACATTGAATGTTTTATATTATACAGCATAACCGAAAGCTTCATATTCTATGTTAAATATTTTTCTTGGCACTCTTACAATATTTTTCAATGTATGCAAATATTTTTTAGATAAACATGTGCACAAATGAATCCGTTAAATCTAGAGTTTAACATTTAGTTTTCATAGATAAACAGATTGAGCCAAACATATAAATTGCAAAAAATAAACTTTTAAAACTTTCTTTATGTACATAATTAATAATATGTGAATATATATCGTATTCTAATCAAGAATGTAAATAAATTAGTTGTACAGAAATCCATCCCAATCTCACATCTTAAAAACAACTGAATCATAAACAAAACAACTTCCTACGTTTTGGAACTGATTAATCAACACAATTTTGGCGGGAATAATAAGCTATGGTTAAAGGAAATTTGTTTCAGCATTTTTTTAATGTTGGAAAAATTATTTAATATTGGAGAAAATGCCAATAACGCAACCTTTTGTTTTACTTTTCCTCTTTTTTCAATAATTTGTCTCATTTGTACTCTTTTTTTCATTATGATATATTTTTATTTTCATTTGATTTCTTTGAGTTTTTTGCATCGCCTTCAAATTTAACTTTTCATATATTTAAATTTTATTTTGATGTATATTGTTATATATATGTGCAAAAAATGATGCAAATACTGAAAAAAGATAAGATCAATAAATAATTTCAAAAGCAGCGATATTTTAGAAGTTGCTACCATATAAAAACGATAAAAAAGAAATTAATTAACAGCAATAAATTATGATACATTTTCTGAGTAATCATAATCACGCCAGCACCAAGAGATTATTCGCAAAATGTGATCACTGAAGAGACAAAGAAAAAAAGGTTTTTCCCCGAATGCTCCCAAGGTCATCATGGCATCTTGGTTCCTCGTAATTTCCGACAGAAGGGGCGGGGGGGGGGGGGGGGAAGATTTCAGAAATTAAATAACATATGTTTTGAAAATAGATTTTTATTGCAGAGAATATCGGTTTTTGTTATTTAAAGCAAAATTCTGCTGAAATATGTCAATTACTTTTAAAATACATTAGAATAATTGCAAGACTATTTCACTTGGTGGAAGAATACCATCCATAGCTTCCACTGTATAACATTCTTGAGTTGTCTTGGACTATAGGAATTCCACGCAACTTCCTTTTGTCATCAATCACTACATCATGAGTTATTTTTCTATATTTGTTGGGTAGTAACCTCATCAGGGTGTCCTGAGCGCTCAGCGTCACATGAGCGACCTCGAAGTTACCAAACCACTTAAAAACTATTTTATTCGAAGGTGCAGAATCTAATAATGTTTATTAAGGTTAGCTTTCATTTATGGAGCCATTTTCCCTTTCAGAAAAAATATTTCATCACTACACAAAATTCTTTCTCTTCCACCTTTCAGAAATAGTTGTTTCTTAATCGATTAAAATAAGCGTCAAACACAGATTAATAGATAAATATTAACGAAACTTTATGCGATATCTTTCAAGAAAAAACCAGCAACTAAAAATAATTTCGATATGGTCTAGTGATACAATCTCTTAGAATTTGCTCGGACTTATCAAACAATCCTCGTATAGGAGTAAGTCTAGGTGAGACCACTCCAGCTGGTTTTCTTTAATTTTCTCATTATCTTTTGTTTAGCTCTACATCTGAAGTAATCACAAATTCACAGGATATTCATAAAATGAAGAGAACAAAACATTTAATTGCATATAAAGATTTCAATATTAACTAAAAAATTACCCAGTATTGTGTAAGGTTACAAACAAAGATTGCAACAGAGTAAAATCAAAAAGCAATCAATTTTGCAAAATATAGTTAAAACTCTAATGAATTTGCTACACTAAACTATCCTTTCAGCATTTGAAATTGAATAACACAGAAATATTTAGTATGTTAAGTTTTCCATTTAAACATTTTTTTTAGGGAAGACTGTAAATAAATTCTATTTTACAAGAGTATGAAAATAAGAATTCATTTTCTTGCAAATGTTGCATAGAGAGTGTTATATGTATACCATAAAAGATAAATTATTTTAAACATTGATGTAGTGTAAAAAATTTTAAAAATGTATTAAATTAACTTTTCAGTCATTGGAAAATGCAATTACTAGATCAGAACATTTTTCATAGAGCAAATAAAATTCCTTGTTATTGATCTATTATAAAGAGAAATAAATATACAATAAATCAATACATAACTGCACTACTGTTTTTAGTCTCCAGCTAATTTAAAATGAACAAAAAATTCAGAGTGTAGGGGTTTAATTAAAAAGAAACATTCCAGTACTTGAACTTGTAAGCAATACACAATTTTTTTCTGCTAAATTCCATTATTAAATTTATGAGAGAAATTAATGTTGTCCTGACAAAATATCCTTTTATTAATAATCTGCAAGCTGCTGCAAAAATATTGTCAACTGAAAAGTATAAGGTATTCTTAAGTAGAAAATTGCATGTCACCATTTTTACCAAGTCTAAATGAATTGGCATTTATAATTACGTCTCAGTAAATTTAAAAAAATCAAATATTTTAAATTTTACAGTTTTTAAGATATCCCAAAATGTGGTGTTTACAGTACCCACCTGTTTTTCACCAATTTTTCTTGGCGCAATTTCATGTGCCGTCGCCAAATACTGTTTTGGATGTGCAGTGCACTTTTTATTGCTCTCTTGAAGAGCTCCTTGAAAAGAAGAAATTGAGCAATTCAAGTGTGCGGCATTTCAAGTGTGTATCGGGCAAATTTTTTTAACTTGAAAAAACATCAGCGACTTTGCTTTCAGCATAGCAGGAAACTAGTAGCTTCGCTTTTTCATTGAAAATTAGGAATCTAGATTTTTAAAAAAATTCCGAAAATGAGAATTTCCACACGCAATGCCTGCAGCATTTCACGCGTGTACCGAGCAAATTTTTTTAAATTAAAAAACATTAGCGGCCTTTCTTTCAGCAAAGTGGAATACTCGTAGTTTCACTTATTCATTGAAAACTGAAACATCCAGAATTAAATACTCAGTACTGAAGCAAAATTTAAACCAAAGAATTCCAAATGAAGTTTTATTCAAATTTGAATGAATCGACCAATCATATCGAAGAGATGAACAAAACAGTCCAATCGAAATGAGGCGCAATGTGGTGTGATTTGCACAACACTGATGAAAAGATTAATTTCCATGTATGTCACTCGTTAAAAATATTATTGCACAACCAATACAAATGTTCTCTCATGTCCGTTCTCGGCGGCAAAGAGTTGGCGATCCTAAGAGGAATGAAGTGAGTGGGTACCGTAACCTCCACATTAACCAGATGTGCTTCGGTTTTAAAAAGATGAATATCAACTTACCATGTGACTTCTGAGAGAATAACGCCACGCAAACTTTTTACCACATATTTCACACTGAAGATGCTTATCTCCAGTATGACGACTAAGATGTTCTTTTAGTCGTTGGGAACTAGATGCTATGTGTTCACAAATAATGCAAGAGAAACTGTAGGAAAATACAACAGGTATTTTGACTAAATATAAATTGGATGACTGAAAACAATTTACAAGATTTTAAATACTTAATAAACAATGATTTAAAGAAAACTGAATAAAAATATTCAATAAAAAACAGTCAAGAAGAATGTAAAACTTTGTATGGTTGCTTTTATAAATATTTTATTATTTACTATAATGCTTTCTAAATACATGTAAAGAGACTTATGCTAAGAAAAGCCCTTAAGCAAACGAACACAGCATTGATGCAGTTTTAACGCTTCAATTCAGATGAATTCCTGAATAAGTAAAAGAATATTTAATACAAGTAAGAATAGAATACAATGCCTAAAGGCATTTCTTCACCTTTGTAGATTGCAATGCATTAAGAATAAATTTAAACAAAACTTAGATACATAGTAAATGTTCTAAGAATAAACACTGTGAAACAAAAGCAAAGAACTAAACAGTCTTTAGGAAGAAAAGCTTAGATTACAGAATAAACTTCCAAAGCCATTTTCATACTAAAAAATGAATTTTGTATTAAAAAATCAGTATTCATCATCAGTGGAAGAAGCAGTGATTCTGAAGAAATATTTTTTTCCTATACTATTATGAGGCAATTTTCAGGAAGTGACCCTGAGCATATATGACGACTCATAATTTTTATTTTAAACATACAAATGAGACTGTTTGGGGTCAGCATTAGTATCACAGACTGCTAAAATCTGAAGCAATATCACTTTTATTGTAAGATATTTTACTGCTATCTTTCCATAAATTCAAACCTATTAAGATAATTCTTTAAGGTCATGTATAACTGATACTTACAGAGGAACACTCAACCATAGTAGCATGTTTGAATGAAATAATGTAGCTTTGATACTATTCTTAATATATTAAACAGCTTAATTCTTTGATAAAACATATTATGCATATATAATTTCTTTGATAAAAAATATTATGCATTACATAATTCTTTGATAAAACATAGTATAAACTATATATTTTGGGGAACATTCAAACAATTATACTATGGTTATTTATCTGCACTGATTTCGAAACATCTTGTATAGTTTAAAATCTGATGCATATAGTGCCTATACGCAGTTTGTGTATAGACATTGCAGAACCCTGCCACCCCAAACTTTATCAGTGTATGAATTTCATTGCATGGGATATTTAAATTCATCATCAACAATCTAATGCAGCTAATCAAAATCATTCTTCAAAAACTTTTTAGAGAGGAAAAAATTCTAAGAGGCCCTCGTTTTAACTACAGTCTTTTCCCTCAAACTGCACATGCACAGTAATACAAGCACAGTTTTCAGTTTTTGGATGTTAATGAATAAGGCACTGTCTGCCCTGCAGTTCCAGACTTCTACTGCTCTGCAGAAACATTATCTGTTCATAAATGTTTTTCTGGCAAATTTTTTTTTCATAAACTCAACATTTTAAAAAAAATGATTAATATAAAAATGATTTTTAATGAAGTTAAATTTGAATGAAGCTTTTTAAAAAATTTAAATAATTTTTTCAACAGTTTTTACCTACAGATGTTAAAAATTCTGAAAGAAGATTAAATGAAAATTTCCAGAATCCCAATACTATTCAGAATTACCATACTTCAGGGTGTGACCCACAGTTTAATCCCCTACTTAAAATGACACACAAGCAGCTAGAAGAAACACAACTTCTAACTGAATAGCAATAATTATATTTACATTTTAAAAAATCATAGCACACCTATAAAATAGATACAATAGTATAAATTAATCAGTTTTTTCATCTTGGCAATTTTCATGACTACATCAGACCTTGAATTTTGCTTGACACATTAAAAGAATAAATATTTTCTGAAATGCACAAAGAATCAAGACAGATTATAGACATTTTCAATATTTTTCAACAGTCAGATTAACACAAAGGTAAAAGTTAATGATCTTTTCACTAGAAAGAAAAAAAAGAATAGATTTATTTTTAAGTGATTTTGAATTACAACAATAAATAACATTCAATTATATTTATTTTAGATACATCATAATATTTTCTTGCAAATACAAAATTAATTTCCATACATATGCATGAAGTTTATCCCTTCATTTCACTATCTTTTTATTGTTTAGCCTCAGTTGTGTAAATTTTTATAAATGAGAGTAATGAATAAAGGAAAAATAATAGAAAAAATATTTTACCACAAAATTTTTTAATTAAAATTAATTAATTAAAAAAACTTCCCTACTTCAGGGAAGTTTTTATAAAACAGGTAATAAGTAAATTATTTTATTCACTAAGCATCAAAAATATAATTGTAAATATGCACAACTGCACAGAATAAGATTAAATATTCCAGCACTCTCCGAGTACAACACATGGGGCTCCACTGCATAAAATTTTTAGCAATAAACTTTCTACTAATATTGTTATGCATCTTGTACAGATGTCTATTAAACCCTTGAGAGCAATAACATCATAGGAGCTTTATTCGTCAATCACATTGCCTCTTATGCTAGATATTCCCCCTTTTCATAGCTTTTATTATCATTTAGATTATCATTAAGGAGGAAATAATGTCTAGTTGATATTCAGCCTCACTGTGGCAATTAAACTATAGATATTCATTGCCAAGGCACAGTTAAGAAATATTTTTGAATGGTCTTCAAAACTCTCAAAATAAAAAATATATATATATCATTGGTTTCTAGTTATTAAAAGTGGCACAATTATTATCAATGGAAATATTATTTGGAAGCTTTACATTTTATGCAAATATCAGACAAAAATAATTGCCAAATAAAAATACAAAAATGATGGAATAAAATTATTATACATCTTCGTATTTTCTTTCTTCTCATCTATATACTTCCTTTGAGACTGAATGTGCTATACAATCATTTTCAATTTGTATGTAATAAGGCCTTTTTTTCCCGTTGCTACTTCTAATATGTTAAAATATTGTTATTAAATATGCTACATTGCATATTATTTAGTGATGCCTTGTTTATTAGGGATGCAGAGCTGCAACAGTCCCTGGAATTATTTTAAAAATTTGTATTTATTTACCTTTCTAATTTTATTTGTTTACTTTTTAGCACTGAAAATTGGTGATCAATGAAAATGAAAAATATAATAAAAATGAAGAAAGTACATGGAAAATAATCAACAAATAGGAGAGATATAAGATGGGGCTGCAAACAAATAACAGTGTAAAGAATCAGAATTCGCTCACTAAGCATAGCTAAGTGACACATCGGAAGGTGAAAAGGGACATTTGAATACTATTCATTTTCATTTAGTTATATTTACGTCCTATTTTGCAGCAACACGAGGGCTATTTTGGAATCGACCTTGTAATTCTGAACTGTGGTCAGATGATGAGGATGACACCTGAGCCAGCACTTCCCTCTCTAAACTTCCATGTCACACCAGCGGGAAGACACTTGGCCCTGATGGATTTAATGTTCACCAGACCCATCTATACAGCGGTTCTTCAGTAAAATAAGATTTCGAGTCTGGAACCCTCCATCTCAGAAGCAAAGAGCTTACCAACAAGCCACTGCAGCCCCCATTTTCTTTTGTTAGAAGTCATTCTCAAAAAGAAAATTTTATACAATATAATTCCTATGATTACAAAAAAATTTTTTTGGCTACTTAGAAGTAAAGTTGCTTTTTTAAAATTGAATTTCAATTCTCTTGAGAAATATTTTTTGCAGCACTGCTCATTTTTGAGCTGAAGAAATAATATTTTATTAGTTATGGATATAAAAGATGAGTATTGCTATGTGAATAACATGTTTTTTTTAAAAAAACTGACTTTTCTTAAAAATAGTTTCAAATAATGCATTTCTTTATATTTAGAAAAAAGGGGAAAAAAATCATTAAAAAATTTAAAAGTTACTACTCCTTAAAATATTAATAATGATATTTAGAAGAAAGAAAATAGTTAAAATAAGTATTTTTTGATTGTTAAATATTTAAATCTAACATTTCATCCCTCAATATCTAATATAAAAAAAGCCAGTAAGATTTCCTTTGCACCACTCTTTGTCCCCTCTGAATGCCTTTGGTGGATGATTTTAATATGGTTAGACTCTCATCACAGTCATAAAATCAAAGGATTTGCATTTGATTCATTGAGTAAACTGTCAGGACAGGTCAAAGTTTCAATGTTAAGTCTATGGAAATGTACTTCAAGAGGTACACTTAGACAGAAATTGACATACTGAAAGTGTAGTTTATCCCAAAATCCTTCCCAGTGTTGTTTAATAAAAGCTTCAAATAAAGAAACTTCACAACAAAATTTGCAATGAAGACAGACATATACATTTGCAGTTTTAGCATAAAAATGGAACTTAAAAGGAGAAAACATTTGATAAATCTTTTTTTAACACCAAGATATTTAGAATTTAAATTAAATCTGCTTTGAGTTCCTTTTTTTATAATTATCTCAAAGAATTCAGCTGATTAGGCCTGCATCAAGAACTTCTTACATATACCAAATCAGCAATTGGGACTTAGCACTGCATTTCATTTAAACAGGAATTTCCTTGTATATTCATTGCTCTCTGGCTTCTACTGGTCTCCTGCCCTTTTGCACACTTCAATTTGCTGTTGTGGCAATGCTTGCTTTTTGTAGTCCCTTTTAAAATGGGCATGGGTGGATCTTGAAAATTACTTTAACCAATACAAACTAATATGGAAACTGCATGATAAAATACATTGCTAAATGGAAATGAAGTCAAGCTTACAACCCAAGATTCATTCTTTTCAGCAGAGGAATTACCATTCTTCACATGCACGTATTAAAATCTTGAATTAACTACAAATACAACAAAAAATTTAGTAAAGAAAGCTGGAATTACCCTTTATTCTTATTCTGGGATGGCTGATTAGAATCGACAGATGAAATATTTGCAAAGCTTGGATCATCACAAGATTCACTATCCTCCAAATCAAGATTGCCAACTTCTTGTATAGATAAGCTAGGAGTTAACTGGATGTCATCTAATGTTGAAACATCATTACTGAAATAAATATTTCATCAAAATATTAGATCATTGTAAATAATAATCAAAATCAACAGACATGATGGCTTTGAAATAAAGATAATATAGGTGTATGCATAATGCATTTTATTTCCAATCTAATCATATCTATTAAATGTTCTATCATTGTTCTAATCAATTTCCAGTATAATAACTATTTTTGTTGAAAGATGGACATACAATTATCACAGTAATAACAATGTAGTTTCAAGTAGCAAACTTTGAGTCACAAGATGAAATCTTTAAATACTGAAATTTATTCTATGGGTCAGTGGCTGTATAAATTTGATTAAAATTCTCATTTTAACAGTTGATTACCTCAACAATTTATCATTTCTATTTAAAATCAATTTTTGTAATATTTTGTCAGTACACATATCTGATAAACTTAATACTCTCCTCCTGTTATAAAATATATTTTGATACATCAACAAATAATTTTATTTAAAATTCTAATTATTCTTCTTAACCCTCTAAGCATTTTGAATATAATTTCCCTTTTCTCATATCGAGTTCAGAAACAGGTAATTCATGTTCATGAGTATGATTTCTTAAATTACCATGGATAAAATATTTTTAGGATTTCAGAGACTTGATTAAACACTATAAAGATCCAATTATTCACTTTAAAAGCAAAATTTTAAGACTTTAAAACTAGTACATCAAAATAGCTAACCGCTCCGAGGGTTAAAGCAAGCAAGTTTTTCTTTTACTCAACAGACATAATAAAATACATTATTTTCATCAGAAATACTCACTTTTCAGTTTTAGAAGGTGCTTTCCTGCGACGCAATCTGCTTGAAGCAGTTTTGGAATTATTTTTAGAATGTAGATCAGTAGTTATTAATTTTTTTGCTATTTCATAAAGACCTCGCTTTAATCTAAGTTGATTATCTTTTTGATCGAGCAAAACTTGAGCCATAATGTTAAACTATTAAAGAAGACATTGTAAACTAAGCATTATTTGATAGATTTTAAGAGATTCAAGTACACCAGATTGACTTGAATTCTTTACACAATAAAAAGTAAGGAAATATTTGAAACGCTTTTGAAAAACGTGTCGCTTTTGAAGTGGAGATAATTCAATATTTCTCATTTATGAGAAAATGCATTAATTGAAAATGTTCAGTGAAAAATACATAATTATGGAAATCCAATTTATGCCAGTTTTACAAGAAGCTTTTCTGGCTATCTTAAATAGAGCAAGATGTTATTTAAATGATGACAGTGATGAGAAACAGAATTCTTGTAGTGTAAAGCACGATTTCTGTATGCAAAAAATTAAAATAAAATGTAAAATCTGTAGGAAAGTGCGGTCCACATAATTTTTGAATTCACCGTGAATTGATGCAAATGAATGAGCGCTGCTGGAAGAAAATCATGCAATAAAGTTAAGACGCGCTATGCATGAATACATAAAAAAAATATCAACATTTCAGATAACAAACAACCGCTTTAGAAGTTGTTTTCATTTACAGCGCGTGCGCAAATCGCATATGGAAGCATTTGTTTGAAGTCACTTTCGCTTCAACAAACCCGCAGACTGACTTCGCTTCTTTGTTTTGTTGAGAAATGTGCGTGCACACATTCGAATCTTTCTTGCCGATTTAGGGGTCTATTCTGGTACCCCCGGTTGGGTTGGGAGACGTCACTTTTTCCGTTGTTAACGGCCAGGAAAAGTGACATTTCCCAACCCAACCAGGGGTACCAGAATACACCCCTTAATTCGGTCGAGTTTGGCTTGTTTGATACCTCTGAATCATTTCTGATAGTTGTTTCCATTCATTCTGAATGTCTTGTTCGAATCTAGCATAACGACCGCCACGAAAATTATTACATATCGCCTATTTTTCTGAGCGCAGATTTGTATGAGAAATTTTGTAAATCGAAATTTAACATTTGGAAATCAAAGTTCTAGTTAATTTTCATGATTTTTGTTCTAAGTTCATAAATGACTTCGGAAGCTAAGTAACGTTACTTTGGGTCCTGAAAAAAAAAGGAAGCAAATATTGAACTTTTCCTTGAAAATAATGCTTCAAGATTTAAAAAATGCTACTTTTTGTGTCCGTTTTGAAGTCCTGCAGCTTGTATTAACTGCATTACGGTACCCCCGTTTACTTTCACCAACGCCCGGATACTATGAGGAACGGCTCTAGGAGGCCAGCTGATCAATTTCAATGAGTCCGCGAGTAGTAACTACATTTTTATAAAACAAATTGGCATACGACATCAAAAACTGAACAAATACATCATGATAAACTTTGAATAAAGACTAATTTTTGCATTTTTTTTTTTTTTATTAATTAATCCGGAAGCTAGCTACAGAGCCAATCAATACATACGAACATATTTTTCAAAACTATCTAAAAATATAAGAAAGTTCTCTTTTTAAAAAACAATGAATTATCATATCTATATTTTAAAATCTTTGAAAGCGCATCAGTCTTTTTGACTTCATGAAATGTATCGGAATTTCACATAACACTGTAAAATACTTGTAGCAGCATACTTTAGTTTTATGGATGCGAGGTGAAGAGAATATGGAATTTGCGTAGGAATTCTTGATATGTTTGTAGTTTTGTTTTTTTTCACCCCCCTCCCGTGTATGTAGTGTATATTTTTCTGCTCGTTAGACAACTGACTGTTATGTTTTTAAAGTTGTAAAATACTTCATTTATTTTAGTAAGTACTTGCAAATATTTTTCTTATTATTTTTAATTTATTTTTGGTAAAGGTTTTACCATATTGTAATTTATATTAGTACCGGAAATTTTGCTTTGAAATCCATAGGTGGTGGTTTATGTTTGTATTTTTCATCAGGGTATATTTGTGATTATTCATGTAAATATTATATTTAAATGAACATAGATGATATTGTTGTTTGTGTTTTTATTTGGAATTGTTAAGACAGTTCAATTATTATGCATCCCAAGAATCTAGTTGTGTGTGACAAGTATAAAATGTTAGTTTTCTGATAAAAGATAATAATTCTACTGTTTCCTTGCGTTAATTTATAAGAAAGTTAAATTGGTCCTAAAATATGATTTACGTTTTAATTGCTATACTATTTGTATTTAGAAAACTCACTAATTACACAATTAAATTTAAATAAAGTCCTGTAGCATTTGAAATTTTTGTTCATTTGATTTCAAAATTTTGAGGTGTCTGCGTATATATAATGGAAAATATTTAATTTTGCAGGGTTTTTTTTAGTTAAGATTGCTAATACTCAGACAATAGTGCCCAGAATCTAGGAATCCTTTGCAATTTTTTGAATGGAAATTTGCTTCTTGATGTGATTATTTGTTAACATGACATTGCTAATGTTTCCAAATTTCAAAATGTTAAGATGCTTAGAGCAATTTTAAATGTTGCTTTATCAATTCATAATGGAAGATTTTTGAATTCTAAAATATATGATAGATAATTGTAATTATTACCTGTGAACAAAAGATCGGTGTAGTCACAAAATAAGCAGCGCCAAAATGCTATAAATTGGTGATGATAATCATGCTGTTTTAAGGAGGTTTTTACAATTTTTTCTTGTTTATTTCTCGTAAAAAGCAGTGCTGGAATGGCTTTCCGACTCCACTAAAACCCCTTATGATGATTTACCAATTTCCTCAGTATTTTAACTAAACTCTAGCATGACATTGTGCACATACACTAAGTATGAGAAGACGATAGGAAAAATACACAACAAAGAAAAATTTGAAAGCATGCTTAAAGAAGAAAGTGTATATTAATATAAATTATCTTTCATAAAACACCGCATGTATGCTAATGATGCCAGTAAAAGTATACATTCTTTGTATAAATGAGCAACACAACACACTTACAACCACAGAGCATGAAAATTTATGTGATAAAAGTAGAAAGGGAGAGATTATAACATTTACTCTTATTCTGATTTGCTTTGAAATTACAATATAAACTTATGTTAAATGACAGAGTTATCTAGATATCAGGAGAATAACATGTAAATAAAAAATACAATATACTGCTATAAATATGTAAAAAATATAGTTGGCTGTGAGAGAAATAAGTTCCCTATGTTATTTGAAATAATTTTGAATGATTTTTAACAGTATACAATATAATATAAGGTAATTAATATAACTCAAGTAGTATCCAGTATATTTTCTGTTCCCTTTTCATTAAATTTTTTATGAATAATTATTGGCAAAATCGATTTTTGAAGGTATAGAAGACGATAGAAAAAAAAATGTTTAAGTAGAAAGTATATGCAATTAAAAGAATTAGAATAATTATTTGTTTAATTAAAAATTAAACAGTTAAAGTGAAAAAACTAATATTTGAATTTTGAAAAGTAAACAGGATTATTCCATTTTATTATATAATGTTGCTTAAAAGTTCTGTACATTAATATTCTAATGGACATGTAAGGTTTTTTACATTGTTTCAATCTGTCCTTCTCACAGAAATATAACAAGCTACTATGAGGAGTTCTACTTGCAAAATGCTATATTACTTTAGGGGTTCGAAGCTCAAAAAAGCATTAAGTTCAATAAAGGTATATCAAGAAAAAAACTTTAATAAATGCAGTTTAGCTGTACTCTGTTGTATAGTTTGAAAGATTTGGAAGCTATGAAGTTTTTTGCATATTCTTTTAAAAATGTAGATTCTTAAAACTAGAGTTATTGATTTTTAAAAAGTTCATTTATAATTATGTTATAAAGAACTTGAGTTTTTACTTAGTTGTTTTATTTGAATGTATAGCTGTATGTTTTCCATATAGTTGTGGTAATAGATTTTTTTTATGTGTTGGGTATAATAAGCTAATGTCTGATATGTTTCCACTGTCTAAGATTTCTTAATAAAGTAATGCAGCTTAAAATAATATCTACAATTGAAGTAAGAATGAATTGTTGTATGTTCCAATTTAGAAATTTGCATGTATGAAGATATCTGAAATCAAACTTTGTAATAAATATCAATTGTTTAAAAGAACTGTTGCCATAAATGCAGAAAGTTCATAACTCTCGAAGTGGCAATGCCATAATAGTTAAAGTTTTTGATTGTAGGTAAACTATCAGTGGTTTCGTTTCATAACAGTGGTGTAGTCGCAAAATAAAACAGTGCTGGGACGCTCTAAAAGCAGCACCGGAACGCTCTAACCTCAGTGACAAAAATCGGGCTGTTTTTATGGAATTTTCACAATTTTTTATTTCTAGTGAAAAAAAGCAGTGCCGGAATGAAGTTCAGGCTCCACTACACTTCTGTTTTATTAATTGCAGAATACAATAAACTTTTGCTGTAACATTCTGAGCACGACAGGTATTTAAACTTGTATGCATACTTGTTGTATATACACTGAAGAGCCAAAACATTATGACCACCTACTCAGTAACGCATTGTGTTTCCTTTGGCCTTCAAAACAGCTGTAATTCACCTGGGCATAGATGCCACAAGTTTTTGGTACATGACTGGAGACGGGTTGTACCAAATGTCTAAGCAGCGGTCACACAAAGTTGAGATATTCGGACATGGTGGTGTTTGAGCTCTGAGCTGCCACTCCGTGACATCCCAAATGTGCTCCATCGGATTAAGGTCCAGCAAGTTAGATGGCCAGGACATTAAGTGGAATTCATCAGTATGCTCCTCGAACCACTCCAACACAATCTGAGCCTTGTGACATGGGGCGTTGTCCTGCTGGGAAGATTCCATTTCCAGTTGGGAAGAGAAACACTATGTAAGGGTGCAACTGATCCGCAATGATGTTCAGATAGTTCGCAGCTTTCATGTTCTGTTCTACCATAACTACGGGTCTCAGAGCCGCCCATGAGAACATCCCCCAAAGCATAATACCGCCACCACCAGCCTGTGTATGACCTACTGTACAAGAGGGGAGCAACTGTTCACCTGGCAGATGGCGTACTCCGTGATGAATGAGAAATCAGGATTCATCCGACCAGGCAACTGTCTTCCACTCATCCATGGTCCAGTTTCGATGTTCCCAGGCCCACTGTAGGCGTAGTTGACGATGACGCTTGGTCAACAGAGGCACACGAGTGGGACGTCTGCTGCACAGTCCCGTATCCAACAGTATCCACTGCATTGTATTGGGCTGTCAGCTGAGCCACTGTCTGGCGCCGATTTTGCTTTACCAAGCGGGACAGTCTCCGACGTTCTTTTTCTTTGATGACGCATGGATGCCCAACACCTTGGCGTCTACAGCTGATGTCAAAGTCATTTATGCGCTTTGCATAAATACTAGCAACGGTAGATCGTGAACAACCTACTAGTTGTGCTAGTTTCGGTGATACTCGTTTCGAGCCATTATGATCCATCCTCTATCCAATTTGCTTAGATCAGCAGCCTTTCCCATCACTCGCAAAAGTAAGTGCAGGAATGATTACTTACCTTCTTCAGCAGCAGTTAAATACCATTCACACTTAACCACGTGCCCTCCACGTCATCCAGACGAGTTCATTGAAAAATGTGGGGATGGTCATAATGTTTCGGCTCTTCAGTTTATATATACAGCATTCGGACTCGGAATGTTAAGGGACTAATTGGATTGAAAGTGTGTCAGTAAAACGGAAAGTTCATAAAATTGTCGATTTTGTTATAATGGGTGATTGTGGTCCAGATATTTCAAGAGAGGTTAAATGGCAAATCATTATTTCTGCATTTGTGCATCTTTAATACCTAATAATAAGCAAACTTCAAGCTCCAATCTAATACTTGGAGGGATAAGTAAAAAGATACTGTCTACATCAAAATGTCTTTGTCAGGCTGAACTTTCAGTTGTTATTAAAAAAATATAAAGGCATCAATTCTGATATTGCAATTAGTATTTTTAAAAAAATGTAATCAACTGAAAAGGTATGTTACTTTAGGAATTGGCGTATATTTTTTACAAAAAGTTATGATGTTTGTTTTGTTGATGCAGTTGTATACAGAATATATACGGGGATGCTGTGCCCCTCCATCGGGGAAAAATTTTGTCTCCCGTCTGGGAAAATTTTTGTATGGGGTATTCAACTGTAGTTGATAAATAATAATCTGGCGAAAATTTCAGACCAATTTCATTACACTAGTCCCCCTTATACAGCAGGTACCCCTGTCGGGCAAACTTGAGCGCCATTCTTACAGACAGCTAAAGTTATCGATATTAGATCTGAGAGACACTGATAAAAAAGAATTTCATTTTAAACATGCTGATAAATTGAAGTTATTGCATATATTTAAAGAAATATGTATAGTGTTCATATTCTAAATTCGATGAAGGTATGCCCAATTTTTACAATGCCATAGTTTTTCTTATTTTTGAAATAAATCTCAATCATTCCTATTATAAGCAGTATTTGAAAAAGCGTGTATGAAATTGTGCTGTATGATATAAATATAAAATATTTAATGTAGATACCATATAAGTAACAAAATCTTCTTATAAATGTGCCTTATCATCTTTTCTGTAGGCATTTTAAGAATTTTAATGTTTTTTTAGTCATTGCTGTCTGATTGGATCTACTGGTAAAGCAGTGCACACTAAAACTGTTTTATATAAGAGAATCCCAATTTAAAGTTAATTTATGTTTATCAAAGTAAAACTCAAACTTAATGAAAAATTTTCCTTCTGTGTTAGATTAATCTTGATATATTTGCTGCTGCTGATGTGCTTGCATGTCTAAATTTTTGTATGCCGGATTGAACTGCAAGACAACTATGTCAATGAAGGTATTGGGGAAGTACCCTAACACCTTTTGTAACTTGGAGAAGAGCTGATAACATTAAAAAAATTGATTTTTCGCACTTAGTACTAAATGTGACATTAATATTCCAATAATAATTGCTGATGTTATTATTAAGAAAGTAACTGATATTAAGTAGGGAAGAAGGAGGCACCTTTCAACAATTTTTAGTATAACCACATTTTTGTAGAAACTTTATTTTTTATTTCAGTATTTAGCATCATTGTTACAACAGAATATTAGGCAGCTACTCAGTTTGTATCAAGGTTCCTAGTCGTAACTAAAAGGTGAAATTATGTATTTCAACATGGCAGGGGGCACCTTTCGACGAATACATAACAACTCATTTCGCTCAAATGAACATAAATTTTATTGAAATTTAACAAATGTACAGAAAAATACATTGATCTAACAAAATTTATGTGCTTTTAGATTAACTTAATTTTTATTGTTTGTTCCAGTCATTTTTTGCTACTTTCAGTTCCGACTTAAATGGACCCATTATTTTGACAATTCATAAATTCCTTAACTCGGTGAATTCCAGCTATATTAGCCCAGGCCCAGGCTATTTGAATAATCATATGCAAGCTGTCATGCTTGTTTGTAAAGTCAGGCCATAGTTGACCTTTTAATAATATCTCAAAGCATGCTTTCTTGAGCATGTATGTGCACTTGGAAATAAAGCAGTTGGATGAAGTATCCAATGTTATATTATCATCAAGATCAACCGTTTTACTTTATTTTAGATCTATAAATTAACATAGAATAGGGCATTCCATATAAGTTCATCTTGAACTGCTTGTGTAGCTTTTGAAATCTCTTTTTCTTCTTTTTATAGTAAGCTCAAACCATCTTGCCCAAGTCTCAAAGTTGCTTAATTAAATTAATACTTCCTTAATATGAGGGATACATTTTAACAGTTGTGAAATGTGTCCCCATATATTTGTTGAAAGGTGCCCCATGTGCAGCCATTAAGTTTAAAGTGTTATAACTCTCTTTAGAAAAGGAATTTCTAGTTCCTAATAGTATTGTCAGATGCAGAAAATCTTAATTAATCCAACTTATCTCAATGAATATGGAGTAAGAAAAATTCAGTGATGAAACAAAATTTCAGTTTTTACTTATCAGGTTACAAAACAGATCTCATTCCATAACAAAGAACATGGTTTGAGAAATGGAATGAAGCCTATTACCAGAAGATGCTCTCTTCTGAAACTTGATTAGCCACCTATCAACCGATCAAATAGCATTTCCAGTGGCCAGAAATATTAACTGTTGAAAGGTGCCCCATGGTGAAAAGTGCCCCTCCTTTCCCCTATTCAACGCTTTTGCTGAATACCAGGGTTGTCGATTTTTTTCAAAAAAATCGATTTATTTGATTTAAATCAGATTTTTTTGATTTAAATCAAGATTTTTTTGATTTTAATGATTTTTTTAAAACTATATATATATATATATATTTAACATTTGTATATTATACAATGAGCCCTAGTCATAGAATTATATATATATAACAACATACCAGTCATTAAGCTGTACTTTCTTTAAAAAAAAAACAAATTAAAAAAATTAATTCAAAAATGTAACAACTATTTAAAAAATATTTGTGAACTAAAATATAAAAATAATATACTCTTGAAATATAAGACAATTTTATTAATGAAGAAAGGAAAAATATAATAAAAATTGTCATTTTTTGACTATAGATATATTATTGTAGGTTAAAATATTGGAGAATTTTACACTCGGCTGTTCATTTGTTTCATTACAAACACAAGTTTTGAAGCTTTCTCTAATCCTAATCTGTTTCACCCAAAACATTAAATAAAAAATTTTCTAGATAAAATTTTTAAATTCAGGTTTCGAGGTGCATTGAGTCACCATCAGGACTACCTGTGTGCCAAATTTCATGACTGTAAGTGTGTTAGATTCGTCTTGACATTGCACACATGCTCACAAAATTGCCTTTTATAAGTATAGATCATAGTTTAAATTGCACTATGTAGACGTTTGTATTTCTTTTGGAACATTTATATGCATTACTTAATTATCTTACATTTGAACATTATTGCAATATAAAAACTTTGTTGTCCCCAACAATATTTAGTTTTCTCCAGTATTAAAATGAAACTCACTGCATTTTACTATGTTCTTTCTTTGTGAACATGATCCTTTCACAATATTTATTTATTTTATAAAAAAAGGAGCATCTCATACTTCGCATTTTATTGTGTTGCTCATTAGAGATTTATTTAACCCTTTGCAATGAAGTGTGCCAGTTAATGGCGCATGTAATTTCACTCGCTTCTCAACCGTTAAATTCAAATATAAATGGAAAATAATAGGTTTAGGATAGGGCTAATAGTTCTCCTTTTAGAATATATATAGCAGTCTTATGAAATTTTGTTTCGGAATAGGAACTATTGGAGATAAAGTTTGGGAAAATTCCTTGACTCGGAGATAAGAAATTTTTCAGTTCTGGACGTTTAACAATTTTAGCAAAGTAACTCGAAAATTTTGCTCCAATATTTTTGAAGTTTTAATTTATAATTTTCTGTAAGATTCGACTATAATTTTTGAGTGTATCAAGGTGGCTGTATCTAAGGGGGTTCTCATGAGGGGGGTGACCCGAAAGGGGGACGACCTCCCCCCCGGAATGAAGAAAGTTTTTTAAAAAAACTTTTTTGTAGATTCTATGTCTAGACAATAAACTAAACCCATTCATGTTGTTTTCTCAGCATATTTTCAAAACATTATCACCTTGTGCCGCAAAGGGTTAAAATCTAATTTGCTTGTGTTCTCAAAAATAAAGATATGGAAAGTACTCTAGTACATCAATTCAATAAAATATTTTTTTATGTTCTATATATTCTTTAAATATACATTTTTTTTTCTTTAAATATACATTTAAAAATACTTTAAAATCACTATTTAAAGATGCATGAACAATTTTATTTCATTAAAGCAAATAAACTTGGTATTTAAAATAAAGTGATTTAAATCGGTGATTTTTTTAAAAAAAATCAGTTGATTTAAATCGCGATTTAAATCAGTGATTTTAATCAACTGATTTAAATCACCGCAACCCTGCTGAATACTAAACAGATATTCAGCTGAATAAATTCAGAATATTTTTTAAAAATGTGTTTATAAATATATTTTTCAAAGCATATCACATAATTACATTTCAGAGCATTCTGGGAGATAGTCGAAACTTTTGTCTAGGCTTGAATCGCTCACGAGCGACTGCCTTTTCAAGTCAACCATGCTCCTATCCACACTGCTATATGTGCTCAAAGATATCAACGAAGTAGCAGATCTCCTCTTATTCTATCAATTCCCTGCCATGAAAATGATTATTTTGTGGGGATATTTGGAGTAAAATCTTCATACTAGAATTTTGTTTCCAGTCGCACATTCAGAGTTAGGGACTGCTTTACAGATGGAATGGTTTCATATTCCTTTTATTGTGCACTAGGGGGTTACACCCCCTGCTTACTCCACTCACCAATCCCAAGAATCATGTTGTGATTCTTTTGGGATCACTACATGATCCCAGCTCGCTTGCCATACGGTTATGCGTTTCTACTTGTAATATGTAATTATAAGTACAATAATTACTAAAAGTAACTTTAAATAATTTGTAACTGCATGCTAACATAAACATGCATGATAACATGTAACATGAACTACTAACATTAATTTTTAATCGATTTTAAAAACTAAATCATTAATTTCTAAAATTTTCTGGCAGCATTTAACTAATATTCTGTATTTGGCCTATTTGTCCCTTTTGCCGAATTCTAAACAGGTATTCAGCCAATTAAATTCAGAATAACAATTTTTTAAGTGTGCTTTTAAATATATTTAACTAAAAATACTGCAGAGTTACATTTCAGTGCATTTACTATAAAAAAAATCTCCTAACCTTTATCCAATTTTACGTTGCATAAATGTGTTTAATAATGTTACATATAATTTATCATTATAAAATATGAAATTATATTGCAAGAACAATATTTTTTCAGCATTTTCAGGAAGTAGTCTGTTCTATTTAGTTTCATGTATATTACTAGGTTTAGAAAATAAATGTTCGCTATATACTGTGCTTGCAAGAGACGAAAGATATTTTCTTGCTAAATTTCCAAATCTCAGAAATTTGTCTGCATGTTTTTCCCCACTGATTAAGTGGACACTCAATAGCTATTAGATCAGGTTAAAATTTACTCTACGGTGCCCACTTACTTCGTTCCTGTAAGGATCGCCTACTCTTTGCCGCCAAGAATGGAGATGAGAACATTTGTTTTGGTTGCGCAATGATGATTTTAACGAGTGAGGTGTGCCCATGCTTTGAAATTGATCTTTCCATCAGTGTTTTGCGCATGGCACGATATTACGATTTGTTTTGATTGGTTTGTTTCGTTTATCTGTTTCATGTGATTGGTTGATTCAATCGAATTTGATTAAAAAATCGTTTGGAATTCTTCGGTATGATTTTTGTCTGATTTTATCATTTCGTTACTTGGCCTTCGTACAGCTATTGTTCATTATGGCTCCGAATTCTGGGAGCATTGGTTCCCTTTCGACCTACCATCAGCTTCAGACAGCGGAAGTCCAATTTAAAATAGGTATGTGAAGTTTTAACTTCACTTTTCTCGTTTTTGAACATTTTCATTCACTTTAGGTTCAGAACTTTGTATGTTATTCTGTGTTTTCGCTTCTCAATGAATAAGTGAAGCTATTAGTATCCTGCTTTGCAGAAAGCGAAGCCGCTGATGTTTTTTAAGTTTAAAAAAATTGCCCGGTACACGCTTGAAATGCTAAAGGCATTGTGTGCTCAATCTCTCCTTTTCAAATGAAGCATGCACAGTAGAGCAATGAAAAGCGCACTGCGCATCCAAAACAGTATTTGGCGATAGCAAATGAAATTCTTCCAAGAAAAAGTGGCGAGAAGCAAGTGGGCACCGTAGAGTAAATGTTTACCTTAGATCAAAATATGAATTTACTTGTAATAATTTTAATTTACTCAATGGATTTTCTTCTGAGTTTACGGTATTTGGTTATTCGGCTGAATCACTATTCATTGCATTACTACTATTTAAATTGTTTTAGCTATACTGTTAGCTGTGATAAAAATAATACTGATTGGAATTCATATAAAAATAAATATGGCAAAATTTTTTGGTTGAGCCAATTTAATATGCAAGGGTTTTTTTTTGTCTTTGATTTCTCTAGTTACAAAGTTGGAGCTTAAAAATTATACTATTTTATTTCAATCCTCCACATGGCATAAACAATTTTTATAATACATCAATATTCTCATGCACATTATAGATAAGTATATATTATGATATCTAAGATATTAAAACAAATTAAGGAAAGTTTTAACTGTGATAAAAATACAATAATATTAACAAAAAACGAATGAAAAAGAATCAGGAAGAAGAAGAATCTGATGGATGATTTCTTCAGAAGCTGCCATCCATGCAGATTCAAAATTAGAATAGGTTTTCTCTCAAGGAAAAACAACTTTAAGGTTGAAATTAGATTTTCCTCTGAGGCCTTAACCCACTCAGCGCTAAACCCGAGATATCTCGCAAACTTTTTTCATCTCAAGCGGCAGTCTACGAGATAACTCGCAAACTTTTCTGCGTCTCTAGCGGCAAGCCCGGGTATTCTCAGGCTATTGGAATTTCCTTTCCCTCAGGACCACATACATACTAGTAATTGGAGGATTGGCCTGTCCATTGTAAACCGTCCATTGTGTTTGTTACCCTGCAATTGGAAGAAGAGGGATTTTAAGCCTGTGTGGGGGCTTTTTGACTTCTGTGCAAGAAGGAACGTTTTTCTTAGAGCTTAAAGGAATTATCTGCTAATTCTTTGAAATAGTAATAACAGCTTTCCAGCTTTTATTGGCGGGAGATAACGTGAGGATGGGTTGATACTAAAGTCTTTCATGTTTAGTCTAAAAAGTCTCAAATCGTTGTCAATGATTAGTCTGATATAAAAACAAACACTTTTATTAAAATAACATCATAGTCAACTCGACTAAAAGTTAAATCAAAATCTTTTAACAGATCAATATTCAAAGTTAAGCATTTGCAACATTCAACTTACTCTAAATTCCAGTCCTATTAAATTTGGACGTCTGCCTAAAAGTAAATGCCTAATAATACACACGTAGCGTATAGCTAAGATATGAAAAATCCTAAGAAAGCCATCAGTCAGCCATCCAACTAGTTTGCCTGTGAAAAGCGGAAGAGAGACGCGAAGTAACTAAGTAGGTAGGTGATTGCCGAGATGCATTGCTTGCTTTTATAGCAATACCTTATTTACATAATCCTGAAAGCTAATCGATGCTGTTGCAAATGCTTAGTAGTTAGAAGTAGTGAGAACCAACCTAAAAAAATGTCTGGGTTCGAAAAAAAGTTCGGACCTCGATTTAAGATCAAGTTTCCTAACATGGGTACTATATTTTTTCAACAGCTATGTTACTGTTTTATAAAGTATAAAATGGTGAATGACAGAATAGTTATTTTCGAGACTCCGCTACAGAAATACGGAAATAAAAATTAAAAACTGCCACCTCTGACAAAAATATTTTCAGTTTCCTAGATTATTACCCGTTTTTATTTCTAAAGCAGGTTTTGGAACTATTTATCATGACAGAATTTTACAGAATCATTAGGTACTTTCCCGTTAAAGCCATACCATGGTTTTAACAACGAGAAACTGCGCCTCTCGTACTTTTAACATTGCATTATAATTAAGATTTAAATCAGAAAAATTAAAATATAACTTGGATTTATTATATAAATATTACTTATATGAAGTCGTGGAAGGAGCAGAGATTAACAAAACGAGTGTCATTTTTAATAAAATGATGCTGTAACCCAAAAATAATAGAAACTACAACTTCCAAACAAAGGTTTTGTGGGCTTCCGGTGGTTTAGTTTGGTTTATTCAAAATAACGTAGTGTAAGAAAATATATTTTATTGGTTCTTATCACGCGACAAAAGATGGTATAGGCATCAAATTATAGCAGAAAAGCTAACAGTTATTGTATGACCTAAATAAAAATTATTTCAAGGAAATTACTGTATAAATATGTAGTAAAATTAAGATAAAATATGTTGTAAAACATGCAATAACTGTTTTTATAGCATTCTGATTTTCAAGACATCCATTAGATAATGAAATCATAACTGTAACAATATTCAAAAATTAATATTACATTTACATATACTAGTATTCGTGCACCCTTATCTTTACAAACCTAATTAGAGAAAATCTTTATTAAATTAGTTTTCAACGTAGGCATTGCCGCTTATCAAATTTCGGATTGAAGATTTTAAAGTTTATTGCTAAATTAATACAATCTTTATAAAATTTAAAAAAATACTTTTAACTTTTTTTAAAGTTTCTTTTTCCGCCCTGAAATCCAAATTAAATGTATTGAAGATTGCTTAAATCGCTTGATGAATGTTCCGAATTCTATTTCAAAGAGAATTAGGGAGGCTAAAAAATCTGAATATATATGAATACCCAGAATACCGAATGTGTGGTAGTAATATCGAGAAATCAAGGTTGAGAAAGAGCAGTTGAAGTCGACCGCATCTAAAATTTTCTCAGAAAGGGTAGAGCACAGCACATGCAATAGGAGAAAGGAGAAAGTCTTTAAACAATTTTTAAAAAAACAATTGTTTTTCATTTTCTGTGAGTTCTGATTTCAAAGCAGAGCCTTAGTTTGTGAGAGACAAGTAATCTAATCTCTTTTAGCGTTTTCCGTCTTCAAATCAAATGTATAGAATGCATGACCTCATGGGTGTTTAATAAAATGCATTGGTTACCGCTTAAATGGAAAAGGCAGTAAGTGCATGTTGTCATTTTTGCTGCTGTGAACGACATATCGGGAAAAATCGAAATGTGAGATTGAAATATCACTGTTGTTGATTAATTAGAAAAAATATCTTACTTCAAAATCCATCAAACTATCAAATATCTGATTATTATTATTTCTTATTTTGGTACACTATCCATCTCGATTTTTTTTATTTATTATTTCGCCACATTTGGCAGAAAAATCAAGTTTGAATGCTCTTATTTCCATAAAATCAGTTTTTGAAAGCTTTCGAGACTAATTTTATCTGATGAGACAGAAGTAGGGTTCTATGATACAAATGGAGAGCAAATAACTAAATATTTCAACAACAAATCGTGCAGTTCACAGTTTTACCTATTATAAAACATAATTTTTATTATTATTCTTTTGAGCAATTTTTTATTTATTCATTTATTGAATGCCACTTAATATGAAATGAAAGAAATGAAAATGTCTTATTAACAAGTTATAGCTTATAAAATTTTTTCTAATAGACAGAATTTGACAGTGAATGATACTAGTACAAATTTTTTATTCGAATTCTTTTAGTTACGTATACATTAAAAAAAATTAACAGTAAATTGATTTCTTAAATTTTTTTTCATCAGCAAAACATTGAGAGGGATTTATAAAGCGGGGCCCCCCCCCCCCCCCGCCCTTCGTATCTTGCTTAGTACATGAATATGATACAAAATTATTTTGAGGCTTATACAATTCAACGGGCCGTGTGCAACGCCGGCCACGAAATGCTAGTTATGCATAAAATAATATAGCGAATCCACTATAGTTAAAAATATTTATTTCTGGCATTTCTTTAATGCATTTATGCTGTAATTTGATGTTGATACAACCTGAGATTTTAATAAAAAATTTTACTTGAAACCAGTTATTATAATTTGATGTTGGGCACATTATTTCTTTTTAAGACATTTTCAATTATAGCACACTTGTGTTTGCCGCAATATGTCCCATGAGGATTCAGCGCCAATAAACTCCAACCGACCAACCTTATTTCTGGATAATATAAAAATATGTCTATATACTTTTCAAACATGCAAAGAGAAAATAAAATTTTTATTTAAATTCTTCAATGAAACTTTTAAAATTATTGTAGCTATTAAAGAAATTATTTTAACAAAGATTTAAAAACATGTCAGAAAAAAATGTGATAAACAATAGAGGTTTTAGAGTAAAGGAAAATATAAATGCAAGTTACCAAACGCGTTAAATTAACTCAAATACATTGAATGTAATATTGTGATGCTAACTAGAGAACAGAATTAAAAGATTATTTTACAACGATAACTTTGAGTGCATGGACGTTTAGTATATTTCTTTGAAACATGCAAATATGCCGTTAATATAATTCTGCAATGAGCCAAGATACTTATATATCGTAAATTAATGCCAAAATTTAATAATGTTGAAAATAGTATCTAACGCAAATTCCAAAAACAAAAAGAGGACGTGTTAATATAACTGAATGCAATACTGATACAAAATACTTTGTGAAATTAGCAGTTAATGCAATATTATATAATCAGACTTCTAATGAATGGCAAACTAATGAAACTATTATCATAATTGTAGTATAAGGCAATGAAGTTGTACACTTTGACTCTAAATAAGCAAATATAAGTAATATAAAAATATACATAAAGACATTATTACTGCAATGATTATTTTAGATGATACACAAAGAATTATTGCATGACAGTCATTTTGAGTTACTTGATCCATTACTTGACATTTTCTAGAAATATATAAGTAAAATAGATTTCAGATATGAACAAGGATATTGCAACACAATTTATTGAATTAATTATTCCATGAATAATTTTAAAAATTATGCGCATGCAAAAAATTGTACGTTTTATTATTATGTGCAGTATTTTTCGAAGCATTGCGAAACTTCAAAGAAAAGCTGGCTGCTTTCCACAACTATTCCAACCTGTTTTTCTGGCCCCTTAAAGCAAAGCCCTTAGTAGTATAAATCACTGTCAAATCTCTCCTTTGAGATCGCAGAACTCTCTAACCGCAGACAGGGGAAGAAATGTTCATTGTTAAAAGTTGCTGCCGCTTGCTAGTACAACTGAGTTTTCGAAGCTGGCGTTTCTCAAACGTTTCAAAATTTCCATAGAGCCGCTGGGTGGATTAAACTATTCTGTAAAAAATTGGAAACAAAGTAAGGAGGAAAAACATTTATCCACAAAGAAGAAATTCAAAACAGTCTTTTAAACATAGTCTGAAAAAAGAGGGTTTGAAAATCTTACCTGTCCTTTGTTGTGGAATGAAACGATGATAACAAAAGTTAACTTTGTAGGTGTGCGCACCTATCTCCATCTAGTGAGGCATACACTAACTAAAAACCTAAGAATCTTTTTTTTGTTTTTTTTTGTAGTTTTTTATAGTTTTTATTTTGTTTTAGTATTTAAAAAAATTTAATTGCTTTAATGCATTTTATAATTTTTATTTTCATTTTTTATTTCTATAATTCAAAGAAATTTCCAGTGGAGCCTTTACTAAAATGTCAGCAGGTGTGACATGAGTATTATAGCTATTTCCAGCACAATGGAGAATTTTAGAAGTAAAGAATTAATTTAATAAAAGAACCTAAGAAATTAATATTTAAATTGTCAATGGCCTTGACACTAGCAGAATGGTTGTTGCAAATATTTTTGATTTGAGAGTGGATGGTATTTCTTATGACTTTTAGGTTGAGGTTAGTTTGATAGTGACAAAGAGAAATAGCTCTGAAGTTAGTCATTTCTTTTGTGATAGACACCAACCAAAACTTCTGAATCTAAAATTTCAATTACTAAATCGAAATAATTATAATTATTAATATTATCATTGGTTTTATTCAGTTTAATTTCTTCCGAATAGCAGTTAATAAAAAAGTCAAGGTTGTCAAAATCAATTACAATCGGACCACCAATATAACAATAGGCAGAAATGAGGTTATTTTTTATGAATTCTCTCTCGAAGGTATGAAGAAAAACATTCGCCAGTGCACTGGAAAAACTAGTACCCATTGGAAGACCACACAATTGTCTCTAGTAGTTGATTCCATTGAAGAGATAATTTTCACAGATGTTAATATTGCAAATTTCTAATCATCTATTTTTGTCTATAAAATCAGAGTTAAGGTATAAGTCATATAAATTAATGCTATAGATATCTAAAGTCTTGTACAGTTGAACTACTGAGATAAAAATAAATTTGCGACACTTCAGTAATGTCCTTCATATTAAAATGATACTATATGTTTAAAAGTTGTGTGAAACCTTTTTTAAAAAAGTTTTTTTATCAGTGTGTTTACTCTGTTAAAAATTTAAAAGAATTGGGATTGAATTCAGTGAATTTTTAGATTAGATTCTGTATGAACAAAGAAAACCAGTGTGAAACCTCTTCATGGCTCATCATTGGTGAATTTCAAGGACTTTTATTAGGTACCTTCATGTTTTATTATCATTATTTTTATTTATGATTTTGTCTTGGAAGAAATTATTTCTTCCAAGTATACAATTACTCTATGTGCAGTTTTTTTGCTATGTAGCAAATTCAACTTACAATTTATATCAGAATCTATTGTTCAGAATATTTTTTCATAGGAGTAATGTTGGGTGCACAGTTATTTGGTAAATTGTTAATAAAACATTTTTATATTTTTGCTAATATTTAAATGCAAATTTGCTCATTTATAATTGTCTTTTTATTAAGTATTTTGTCATTTAAAACATCCTTTTGTCTTCTTATTCATGAAAATATTTTGCTAAAATTTTATACATAAAAGCTTTTTAAAATAAAAAGGGATAATTCTGATAATTAAAAAAAAATGCAGCAAAATAATATCTGATTATTTCCCCTCTTTTTTTTATTAGTTTTTACCTTTTCAATTTTGTTTAATCTTAATATTTAGATATATTATTCTGATGAATATTATTATTATTTCTTAAAAAATACGTGAAAGATAATAATATTCTATCTTCAAAAATTCACTGTTAGCAAAATTCCTATTTACAAATTTTGCTTCCAAATAGATGAATGCTGTTGTAAACTTATTTCATTATTTAATAACTGTGTAAAGATGGTGATTTCTCAGTCAAAAAGACGAATCCACTATTTCTAATCATCTCAAATTAATTTTTATTTGGAAGTGTCTTTAATTCTGCAGTTTGATAATATTTTATGTTTGTTGAAGTAATATTCAAGATCCACCTATAACTATTGTTGGAAGGAGCATGAAAACTAAGCATCTTGACAGTGGAAATAATAAAAAGGCGGGAATCTGGCAGTAGTAAGAACATAGCAAATAATCCTTAGGGGAATCCTTATCTTCATTCCTTGCAATAAAGAGTGATTTGTTAATTCAGCATTTCTGGTGATGCTTGCAAGTTAATCTGATCCACGTGAGTGTTTTGATGTGGTTGTAACAAAGAGAGAACTCGAAACAAATTTACTTTAAATGCTTAACAGAATTCAGTGATATAGAAGATTTTTCGCATACACATAAAATTATTTATAAACATTGAGTAACAATAGCACACTAAATTGCATGCAGTAAAATGGAAATTGCTACTCATTAGGGATTAAATACTTTTATTTTTTTGTTATCTCATAAAAAAGTAAGAACTACCATAATATACTTAATATTTTGTTTTTACACTGTAGATTAAAAATGGATGCATTGGATAGTCGTGAATCTTTTAAAGAACTACCTACCAGAGAATTAAAACTAAAGAGAAATAAAAGTCGGAGGGATTCTCCAACAGTTCCTCCTGTTCGACTTAGACTGAAAAGCAATAATTCTCCTCTGAAGTAAGTTGAGTGGGTACTGGTTCAGCTCCCCTTCAGTGCTTGATTCTATTATCTTTATTTGGATAATAGAATAAATTACTGATCTCTGTTGCATTTTTACTCTGTTAATACAAGCATGTGTTATTAAACAGATGATATAGAATTTAAATTGTCAAAATTATTCTAAAGGTATTTTGTAGCTTAAGCTTAAAATTAATAATTGAAATATATCTTAATTTTTTAATGAAAGAATTGCATGCATCTTGCATTGTTCTTCATGTTTCACATGAAATATAATTTGATTGGCCTTGAACACTGAAACTTTTCTACCAGAAACTGAAATGTACTTTATCTTTTTCTTTGGTAATTCAACATTTGATTAGCATGCCAATCTAAAATTTTTCTGTAAATCTTCATAAGTGTAGCAGATTTTTTTTTTCTTTTCTTTTCAGCTTGTGTTCAGAAATTATCTAGAATTTAATTCATTTTTGTAGTAATTGTAAGAGTAGTATGTGCCTATTTTGTCACTTTTTTTTTTTATTAAATAAGCAGTCAGATGAAAAACATTATTAGTTTTATGCAAGACATTTCAATGTTGATGGTTATAATTTATTAAAAGCTACCTTTGCCTTCCTTTATTCTTCAATGTTGTAGTAATTTTTGCAAAATTCATTATATATGTAAGTTTTTAGTTAAATTACATGTAGCTTCTAAATAAGTTGCCATGTTATTACACATCTTTTTCAATTCTGTTAAATTGAAAAAAAAAAAAAAGTTTTTGAAAATCTTAGTATTTAGATTCGAATGGCTCAATATATTGACTTTAAAATCATCCCTTTTATCATTTTAATTTCTTTTAAATTACAGTTTAATTTTGCTTTGCAATATTTTAAAGTTCTTAAATTCTTCTTGCTTTCATTTATTAGATCAATTCTTAATGATTAATATTGGAATATATCCACAGAATGTATTGATGATTAGTTACTGTATTAAGTTTGTCAATACAGAATGGCTACAATAGATTTTATATGGGCGATTCTACGCAAATAGGCCATTTTCATATGAGTGACAAAAGAAGAAAAAAATCATGTCAGAAGTTTCTAATTTTTTGTAGCAAGATACTAGAAAAGGTACTTAATAGAAAAAAATTAGCCATCACGCTTAATATTAAAAAATACTATATTAATTTTTTAAATTTTTTATTAAAATGAGGGAATGACAGTTTTTGTAGAAAAACCATGTTTAAAATGATAATTTTAATAAAAATTTTGTCCAGGAAAAACAAATCTGCTTCCTCTGCTATCACAGGATACTGGAGGTTCAATTTTCTTAACTATGTCACATATTGGATAGTCATGAATAACCTCTTTCATAGGCCACTTGAACTTTCCATTGCCTGTGGGTTCCGTGGCATTTACTTTGACAGATTTCCCATCAATTTCCAATATTTCCCCAGGATATATGTCATTTTCATACTTCACAATTATCCATTCCAAGCATTTATAAGGACCTGTCAAATGAAATGTATTTAAGATTTTAACTATTGTGTCACTAAAATTAAATTATGTCAAATCACTTAACAAAAATGTATAAAGAAATACAACTTACCTTCTGCATCTTTAACTTCTTGACTCTGATTTGTTGTAGAAATCTTTTTATAGCCTTCGCCTAGTTGGAAATGAGAACAAATGTTTCCTGGCAAACAGATATTACAAGTCAAAGAACTAATAAAAAGATGTTCTGCATCAGCTGAATACGTAACTTGATGGACTTTTTGAGTTCCCATGAATGTATTTATTTCTTGATTATTCAAAATATTATCTATTTCAGATATTTCTTCTGTGATTTCTTTTAGTTTTACTCCTGTACATTTTATCTTCAGTACAGATATTAATTTTTCGAAATTTTCAATATCATGCCCTTCTCCTGCAACTGTGTCGGCAGTCTGTTTCAGAGTTGCTCCCACACCATCTGGAGCACCTTTTCCGTGCCCTGCTTCATGGAAATTCCATATACAGGTGGATACATTTGGCAGAAGACTTGATAAATGTTTAGAAATCAAATTTAAAAAAATTTTGTTCAGATATTGGGAACATGGTCCATCACTTAATATGTGTACAATTTTTATCTGATTATTTATCTTGACAGCCCATTTTAAGATTGATTTTAGATGAGCCCACACTGCTGCTGCATCATACTTGAGAGATTTGCTAAAAGTGCAAAAGGAATGTACAATTCAAGAGTCACCATCTTTAGAATTCTTAATACCTGTGTGAAGAGTTACTTGTTGCCAATTTCCTCTAAAATGTATAGCTTGAATTTCTTCAGCAAATTTGCAATTAAAATTTTCGCTGAAATCTAGATGCAGTAAAATAAAATTTTGTGATAAAGAGGATTTCATTTCCTTAATTGCTTCATATTGATGAGCGACATTTCTACTGTATACTAGAAAATATTTTAACTGGATGTTAAACCCTTTTACAAGTTCCTTTAAGGTCATTTGTAAACTTACTTTTTCTGGTTTCCTTGCTGATTTTTCTTTTCCTTTTACATAATAAGTAACACTTTTAAACACCCATTTTTATCAAAATCATTAAATTTTAGTGTGCAGTTTTTGCAGGTGTCGCATTTTCTTAAACAAACCAATTTGTAGTGATCACAACAAATTCCATCTATAACATCTGTAACTGTTGAGCAATTAGTTAATTTCTCAAATTTAAGTTTATTAACAATAAACCCCATATTTGCATGTATGATGCATGATGTATTTTACAGTATTTGTCTTTCGCATTTTGCTTAACGATCCAAAATGGTTTAAGCCTACAGAATGTCGAATAGGCAATAATGTGACCTGTTTCGGTTTGAAATTTTTTGTGCAAATTTCTCAATGTATCATTCATAAATGTTTTTTGATGTTTGATTTTATTTTTTGTGATACATTCTTTCCCACACATAGCCTAGTGTTTTCATCACTGTAAAAAAAGTCAAGAATTTGATTTTTAATTGTTCTAATATGAGACTCTCTTTTTGCTCTTGAATACTTTGTCAAACCATATTTACTATAGTTTTCTTATGTTTTTGAACTCTTATATTTCATAAATGATAAGTGATGCTTAATTAGCCTGTATTTTCTGGGGATTTTACCTTCAATCATTTTTGAAAAAAATTGCTTCCTTTTATGCGAATGGCCTAAATTCTTATAAGTTTCTGTGAGTTAGGCATTCAAGCTTCCCCCAAAATTAATTTTTTTCTTATGGCTGGAGAAACACTTTGTTTTCCTTGCAAGTTTTTTACTTTGCTTCTGCGCGTAAGTTGTATATCTTTCCTTGAGAATGTATCTGCTTTCATTCGATAAAATTTTGACTTATAGTTACTTGCAATTTTTTGCTGCTTACATAACTAAAGTTTCAAATATTCTATTTCCTGAATCATTTTTGCTGTATTTTTCCTTCCAAGTTTTTTCTCACTTTCCAATCTATACAGATGGCACAGTTAATTCATTATTTAGAGTTTGGATTTCCAAAGTACTTGAAAATGTTTCTTTTTATTTCTATATTTTTCTGAACTTTTCTTCCATTCTTGTCTTTTTGCTTTAAATTCCCATCTAGTCATTTATGAAACTGATTTTGACTGTCCTTTTTACTTTCTCGTATACAAAGAGAAAGTATTGTAATCATCAAAAAGTTCGAACTCGAGATTTTGATGGATCTCCACGTTTTAGACCTCCCTGAGTCCGAAAAACACAATTTTGGAATTATGTCTGTGTGTGTCTGTCTGTGAACACGATAACTCGAAAACTATTAGAGCTACGAGGATGAAATTTGGTATGTGGTCTTTAAACATAATTTGTAGGTTTCTATCAAATTTTGGACAAAATCTGTCAATGGGAAGTCTGTCTGTCTGTATGTCCGAAGTCATGCGAACACTATAACTCAAAAACGTGAATAACTAGATGAATAAAATTTGGTACACAGTTTTATCATCATGAATGTAGGTCCATATCAAATTTTGGGCCAAATCCGTCAAAGGGTTGACTGTCTGTTGGTCTGTATAGTTGCATACTTGTAAAAATTATATCTCCTAAACCCTCTGGCTTAGATAAATAAAAATTATGATGTTTGCTAATATTAATTATAGATCTGTGCTCAAATTTCGTTTCAATCCGTTGGAAAAAAGGTGTTCAAATTGCATATTTGTTTCAAATTGCACATTGCGACTCTGTTTGCGAGCGTTTCGTTTATTTTACTCAAGTTAGTATAGTTGTCTTTTGACCTTGGCGGTCTAAGAAATTGTAGCTTCGAAAGCACTTCGTTTCTTCCCATTTGGTTCTTTTTTCTCCCTTTTGGCGAATTCTGATCCTGCTCAGATTATTTTATTTCCGTTTTGTCGTTTCAACGTGTGCTGTACAAAACTTGTTGCGTTCTGGGAATAAGCAGATTCGAAATTTTTATCCAAGCAAGTTTGCGGGGAACTGACTTAATTTCGCTTATATTTTATTTCCACTGCGCTAGGGGTTTAACTTATTTTTTGTCCCTACATGTGTTAGGAGTATACGAGAAAGTTTAGGGGAGACCACTCCCGCTGGTTTAGATAGTAGATGGCTATTAGTGTTGGTGGATGGCTTTTATGCCTGATGTTGTTGCCTTCAATATATTATCGTCAATTCCCAGTTTAAATGTTATAATTTTTACTTTCTTGTATACAAAGAGAAAGTATTGCAACCGTCAAAAAATTAGAACTTGAGATTTTGACGAATCTTCACGTGATCAAAGTGATAAAACCTTCACTTCCATTTTTTGCCAGTGATGTTTTTAAAACTTGTTCATGATTGCATTCAACATTTCAAAATTTTGAAACCAGAAAATGAAAGATTTGAGAAACTGAGACTTTATGCAAATTTAACTTCAGTGACCCAAACTTGCATAATGATAAAAGTTTAGGATTTGCTGCAGAGCATCTAGTAAAAGAAAAGATAAAAAAAAATAAGGAATTAGCAGACAAGGATGTTTTCACACTCGGACAGGATAGTCGGAAAAACATCATAACAATAAGACATTTCATGCAGAAATGTCCTGTGAATTACGCACTCGTAAGACCTGCGATTTGCATTGATCCACGAGTAATGGCTGGATATCCCGAAAAAGCACAGGAAAATATGGACACATAACACCTTTTGGGATATATATATGGATAACACCTTTTTTGGGAAGTGTACGAGAAAGTTTAGGGGAGACCACTCCCGCTGTTTGCTTTTTGTTTAAATATTTTAGTCAATCTTTGATTTGCATTTTTTTTTATAGGAATCGCTTTTTAGTTTTTTTTCCCCTTCTTTTGTCATATTCCTTTTTTTCAACTTTACATCAATTTTCTTTTTGGGTCATGATAACTATAAGAAAATAAAACATAATATAATTTTGACCAAACTTATGTTTTTAAAAAAATTCATTATAGGAGTATTAGTAATCATTATAGTATTCATATTCCTTACGTAAAATTTATTAGTGTATCAAATTGGGAAATTAAACAAAATTTCCATTCATAAAAATTCATGGGTTGATGCTAATATTAATCATTTATTCAAAATTTTTCTAATATTTGATCCACTTGAGAATTTAGTTTAAAATATTTCAGTATAAGTTAATCACTTAATTGCTTCAAAAAATAACAAAATACAACTAAAATATCTTTTGTACTAGTTCTTTAAAAATAATAGAATCAGTCCCTCACCAAAGCACCATTCCCTCACACGAGGGAATGACCAATGAGGGACTGACAAAATTAACAATATTAGCTTCAGAAATTTGTACTCATAAATGAAATTAAAAAATCAATGCATATTCTCAAATTATCCATTTTGGGAAAATTAAACTACTCGTTAATACATTTTTAGAATATAAATTAACTATAAACTTAAATGACGGATTGATAATATCATCTTAACACTTACCTAATATGTTTATTCAATTCCTCCTTACACACTGAAGAACTCTACAAGATGGCTAAAATTTGTTTTACAGTCAGGTGAGAACAAGTGCTCAGTACATGACACTGTTTCTACCAGTATGATAGCACCATCTAGCTGAAAAATCCTAAATTATTAATGAGTAAGGGAATGGTATGAAATATGAGTTGCAAACTTTGTTGTCAAATAAAAATAGCATGTGAAGACAGACAAAAAAAAAAAAAAAAAAAAAAATCCAAAAAAACACAAAAAAAAAAAAAAAAAAAAAATCATGTAAATAACCCTTCAAAAGACAAAAACCAGAAAAGAAATGTATAAGTGTTTCAGTAAGAAATAATATTTTTTTATGGTTGCATGTGAGGGAATGGTATTTCATAGGTTTAAAAATTTTTAAAAAAATATTTAAAATTAGTACTTCAAATTTATGAGCTAATGTAATAAAACCGTGCCCAAATTATATGTTGAATAAATAATTTATTAACTTTTCTGTTAAGAATATTAAAATATCCTTCAGTTTCATCATTTTGGCCTATTTACATAGAATTACCCATATGTGTAAAAATAAATAGAAGTAATTATGTGTTGTATTTTAAAAAGGCCACAGAGTCTTGTTAAAATTTAATTTAAAGAAATTTGAGTATGAATATAACTAACTACACATGCTTTTAAAATTGACTGAGGAAAAAAGTATCCCAGTTTAAGCAACTAGGATTCTATTTAAAATATATCAAATTTTTTTTGTAGCAGTAATCTTTTTGCCATTATTTTGATTATAAAACTTTGAAAATTGAAATATCTGAATTTTCCTCTGAAGTTGAAATGGATAGTTGTGTAGTTAATTTAATTTCAAAAGAAGGAAATTTATCAGATGAAATTTAATAATAGGTATATAGTTTTGGTTGCTATAAATAAAACTGCTCAGTAAAATTATCAAATTGTTTAATACATTGAATTGATTCCTTTCATCAAATATGAAAATTTAAAAACATCAAAAGCTGAGTATGGTTTTAAAAAAATTTTTTTAGACTAACTATAATTTTTGTGCTTTTTAGTTGTGAAACAGATGCAGAAAAATGCTTCTCTGACAGATCAGTGTCTTCCTCACCTGATAGTGTTAATCAGGAACTTTCTCCTGTCTTTATGCCTTCTTCATATAAAATTTCATCTCATATGAACTCTTTGCCTTCTTCACCTCTTACAAATGAGTCATCAAATAATGAACCATATGAAGCATTTCATTTTGCTCCTCCCAATTACATTGAACAAGAAGATAATGATCAGCCATTAGATATGAGCAGGAAACGTCCTCTGCAAATGGTATCATCAGAATCTCAAAATACCCAACAGCAGCAATTAAGACCATCTGTGATAACATGTGCATCAGCTTTGTTACGAACTCAATGTAACCTTTCAGACTTAGCTCATCAGATGTGTGCAACTAATGTTAGTGACAGTAATAGTAATGATGCACCTGATAATGAATGTATGAATCATCAGAACAACAATGTGGAAAATGATGAAGCGAAAGATGTGAGACCAGGTCATCGACGTGAGATTGTGTCTGGTATGTGTACTTTATATTAAGTTCTGCCAGATGATTTTCTGAAACTTTTTATGTGCAGTGTATATTCTTTTATATATAGAACACCACTGCATTACGTCAACCGAACCGGTTGAATGGACATTATTCTTTTATATACAGGGTGTCCACACTTATCATGGTCCAATAGCTATTTTCTAAACCATTAGAGATAGACATATAGTTCTAATTGGAAAAATGCTTTAAATGAAGGGAAGATTTATATTTTTTGAATCAATAAATATATTTCTGAAAAAGTTAAAAATTCTAATTTTTTATGCAGTTCCTTGGTCCCATCAGTCATATTTAGTAAAATATTCTTCACACACTAACATTTTAAACAAAAAAGTTCCTCTCTTCTGCGATTAAGATTGGCTCAGTTATGGAGTTTTGAATATTCCTGATTAGACCACTTTACACCATTTCGTTATCTGCCTCAAAGACGATTCACCAATCAATGTGCAACACTTTCTCTACGAGGCTGCGGATTGGTTTAAAATTATGAAATTCAAAACTCCATAACTCAGTCAGTTTTAGTCACAGAAGTGGAACTTTTTTTTTTGTTTAAAATGTTAGTGTGTGAAGAATGCTTTACTAAATATGACTGATAGGACCGGGGGACCGTATAAAAAATTAGAATTTATAAATTTTTCAGAAATATATTTATTGACTCAATAAAATACAGGATATAATTCTTCCCTTTATTTAAAGCATTTTTCCGATTAGAACTATATGTCTATCTCTAATGGTTAGAAGTTAGATATTGGACCATGATAAGTGTGGACACTCTGTATATAAATTCTATCTATAAGCAGTAGTATTTGTCAGCTGTTTTAAGTATGCTTTCAGATATTTTGCTTCATCTGTGAAAATTATGATGTGAATTAAATTGTGTTTGACTTTATGTGAAGGGGGCAGTGGCAAATCTAGGATTCGGGTCGGGGGGGAAGCTAGGGTCATAAAAATTTTGTATCGTTGTGACGAATGTCAAGCCTCAAGGCTAAAGTAAACTAAAACTCTTTAACTTTACAGACTTTACTCACCTGACAATAAGAATCATAAAGGACAATACAATATTTTCTATAATTTAATAAAAATTACAATGAAATAACTAGCCAAAAAATGTCTTCGACCGCGTCAAAGCTACAAATGGAATGACTACAAAAATAGGAAAATTTTCGAGCCTGTCAAGCCAGAAAGCAATGTTGAAACGTTTTTATTATTTTTTTAAAGAGGGAAATTAAGAAAAAACAGTTATAATGATTTAAAATAATATCAAGAATTCTGGCTTGGTTCTGGGAGGGGGGGGGGGGGGGGCCCGAAACCCCCCCCCCGGATTCACCACTGGAAGGGGGAGTAGAAAAAATGCAGTGAAACAAAATTTTAAAAATATCCATTTAAGTATTATTTAGCTGCCAAAGAAAAATGCTGTATCTCAATGTTGAAACTTAGGTGGAAGAATCATTTATTCGAAAATTTCAAATTGAAGTGTGTTTGTTCCCTTTCAAAGTAATGATTTCCTATTTGTTGCACCATTGCTCTTCCTGAGCCATATGACTATAAATGATTGCATGTGTATGTTCATATTATTTCAATTTGGAAAATAAGTAACCATTTCATATACTTAGTATCTCTACTCACTAAGTTCAATAGTTCCTCTGTCTTAAAACTTACTTCAGGTAATTTGTTGAAATTAAGTCTTAATCAAAAAAGCTAAAGTGAAATTGTATTCCTCTAACATATTAAATATTAATCAAGAACATACCAATAAATTCCTACATATCCATTGGAACCAGAAGTGGTTATACCATTGTTGAGATTTCAAAATCTTTCATTTAATTGTTATTGAACATATAAAACATTGAAGTGCCATCATTTTCTGTGATAACTTATTGCGAAGCCAAGCATCGTCCTCTCTCCCCACCCTTTTTTTCCTGATGCAGAATATGTACCATTTGCTTTATCTCTGTTATGAAGTACTTGTGATAAATGATTCATGTAGTTTATTTCTTGGAACAGTGGGCATTATTAGTGCAGATGGAGAAACATTATTCATTACCTGTTGAAGTTGGAAAAAAATGGGAACAAACAATATCCTTATTTCTATAGGAAGAGGTTTCACATTGTTGGTAACTTATTTTGTATTTAAATTTCATAATAGTGGAACTAAATCTACTAAAGTTATGCAATTCAGATGGAAAAAGATAATTTACAATAATGGTGCATAGCATCATGAAAAGTGCTTAAAAAGTACTTAAATTTGAAAACCATATTTAAGCACCTTAAAAGTGCTTAATTTTGAAAGAAGGGCCCTTATAAAGTTCTTAATTTTCTCAAAAATTGCAAAGAAAACATTCTTTTTTTGTTTCCCCAGGCGTTGAATATTATAAATCGAAAGCATAGTCATAAAGCTTTGTTTACTGGATGTATCAAGAAAGAAAACTGACGCGGGGAAGGAATCCAGGGCGAGATAGATCCAGGGGCGTCAACACATGTTAAGATAACACTTATGGTCCAGTCAACGAAGGCCCAAAATGGGGGTGAAAAACAATAAATCATGTAGTTTTGAAAACTGGTACACATATTCATGAGAAGCTCCTGATGAACATACTAAAAGTCCCTGGTCCTGAATTTTAGTTTTTCCTGAATGTCTCAAAAAGTATTCAGTTTTCAAATTGCAATTGATTTAACAAATTAAAGAGCGTGAAATTACCTACGAATAAATGCATTTATTATTTTTGCTTTAATAGTTTCTGAGATAGTGGGTCTTAAAGTTTGTTGCCGTCTTGGATTTCATCCCCCTCTTTTAGTCTTTTTTTGAATATCTCACAAACTTCAATTTTCAGTTGCACATAATATAACAAATTAATGATCGAAAATTCCTGACAAATAAATGCTTTTATTTTAACTCTAGTTTTAATAGTTTCCGAGATATTTAAGAAAAACTGAAAAAGGGGGATGAAATCCAAGGTGGTAGCAAACTTTGAAGCCCGTTACCTTGGAAACCAAGATAGAAGAAGCATAAAGGCATGTATTTGTAGGGAATTTTTTGCTCTTTAAATTTCTGATTTATTAAATTTGCAAACTGAATAGTTTTCAAGATATTATAAAACAACTAAAAAAGGGCATGAAATCCAAGATGGTAGTAAACTTTGAAACCCATTATCTCAGAAACTATTAAAGCTAGAAGAGAAAATAAAAGCATGTATCTTTAGGGAAATTTACGCTCTTTAATTTGTTGAATCAATTGTAATTTGAAAACTGAATAATTTTCCGAGATATTCAAGAAAAGCTTTTAAAAAGGTGGATGAAATCCAAGGTGGCAAAGAGAGCTCTACCCCCAGGTCCAGAGACTTTTAGTATGTTCAATAGAAGTCTCTCGCGAACATGTGTACTAATTTTCAAAACTATATGATTTAATATTTTTTCAAACCCTTCGTTGACTGGCCTATTAATGACTTTTTTTTATCCGCTCCCTCTTTCTTCAACAATGGGCACCACCATATATCGAAATACTGGAATGGTTATCCCGAAGGGGCAAATTAATTGGTAATTTGTTAATTTAAGAAATGTTGAAAAAAAATCACAGATTTTTATTGTTTATTTTATTAAAGTTGACTTAATTTTAATTTGCATTATCATTTTTTATTTTTTTGTCAAACCAATAAGACATCCTTTATTTTACAATAGAAGATGTGCAAATACAGAAATAATTATTAAAATTCAAAAAATGCATATATATATATATAATTTTTCAAGAAGAACTATGCATTATTATAAAACAGAAAACATGCTATGCTTAGAAAATATGTGGGTCTACGTATGTGCATGCATGTACAAAGGTGGTTATTTATTTTTTTTTTAAATTTTAGCAGCAATTTCTCACTATGCACCCTGAATAAATTTGATATGTGAAATATTCAATTTTGATTTGGAATATTAAAAGCCTTTATTTTTTTAAAACATGGAGAATGTGGAAAGTATTTCTTTAAGATCAGTCTCTGGTAATTTTTGGCTGAATCATAGTTGTTCCACTTTTCTTAGATCTACATACAAGATATTTAATTTCATAAGCTTCCTTAAAAAATAATTTCATACATGCACAAAGCTGTTGAAAATATTTTAGCAAATATTCTGTTAAAAATACTTAATTGACCAGCAGACCTGCCAACTCTCCCGCTTTTGGCGGGAGTCTCCAGCTTTTTAACAATTTCTGCCGCCTCTCACCGATTTCCTCCTGCTTTATAGTATTTTCAAGAAATCGGAACAAATAAATAGTCGTAATAAAAAGCAGTAAAAGATCGGCGAAAGAAAAATCCAGCGCTTGCCGTGACCAGATTCTCCTCAAATTTCGAAGGCGTGACGTCATTCGGCTCTTCATTAGCTCTTTGCTGTGGTATCATGTCCAGGCTTGTTGACTAGTGGCCATTGGCATTGGTTTTCGACTCATGCGCTGCTTTGACTGTTTAGCGTGCTCAAGTGGAAACGGGAAGAATTTGTCTCTTCTGCCGGTCTTGTCGTGTCGTGGTAGGGTTATCACCGAAATATTTTTTTAAATTTTTTTGTGCATGCATTTCTTTTCTCACCAGTCCAGATCTGATGTCATGGAAAGAATCTAAAAAGAAATACCAATCTGTATTTACCAAGGCTTATTCCGAGGAATATTCATTTATTATCACTTCAATAAAAGATAAATCGTATGCATTTTGTACCATTTGCATGTGTGATTTCTCAATTTCTTCTGGCAAAATCTGCAACAACTTCTTCTTCAAAGGAGTAAAAGTGCATTATTGTGCAATTTGTAAATAGGACTTATTTGTAAGTAGAAATCAACTGTAAATGAAAAAAACTATAATCATGAAATATATATTTCAAGTGTAAATCCATAAATTAAAGCTCTGAAGTACAAAATATATATATATATATAGGCCAGTCAATAATTTATATTTGTAATATTGTCTAGATATAAAATATGTATGGAAGAGTGAGGACTAAAAAAAGTTTTTTAAAAACTGATCAGATTATTTAAAAACCCAGCTAAGCAACTTTTAAAAATTCTACGTTTTCATTTATTTTGTAAAAAAATAAAATTTTGAGAAAAATATAGCCAAAATAAGACTGTCTCATTAGACCCTCTCCACCTTATTTGTATACACGAGTTAAATAAAGTAAATGTTGGCCCTGCTGCACATTTGTGGTCATGTATGTAATCATAATTGAAAATGTCTCCCACTTTTTCAAATCTTGAGGTTGGCAGGTCTGGACCAGTGATGAAGCATAGTTTTAATGCCAACAGGGTTACTGTAAAGGCCATTTTATAAATTCTTTTGAGGCCCTTTTTTTTATATATTTTTTTCATTAGCATGACATTTCATAACAAATATATTTAATAGTTAAGTGCACTGCAGTTCTTATTTATTAAATTAATTTACAGATGTGATGATATAAACATTATAAATGCAGTTAATTAAAGGTAAAAATGTATTTACTTGAACAAGTATTTAAACTTCAAAACAGGGTTTCCTGAAACCAGGGTTTTGAAGTGTAATACAATACTCTATGAGAAATTCATTGTACGAGTTCTGCTAAATATTAAAAAAAAAAAAAGTGTTTTGATACATATTTCAGAGATGTGGTTTGCCTCGCTTAAAGCCTTATATTTTATTAACATATTTTAATGAAATTCATATCGTTCGTTTACGTATTTGTCATTAAAATTAAGAAATTTAATGTAGCTGTAGGTGTAAAACTCAAATTCTTGTAAGTTCTATACATTGAAGTTCTAATCTACCTATTCTTATCCCAACAGGCTGGTTTTTTTTGTTATTAATGCTTCTAGTGTCGTATATCATTTAACAGGTCCATCAAAAGGGAAATTTTTATTCTAAATCTTGGTAAAATGTTTAAGAATTCTTATGGGATTATAGAATTAAGTTGTTATAGTTTACTTGAATAAAGTTGTAAAAATGAACTTTGACCTTCATTCATTGTCATTTTTATTCTGCATAAACTGCATATTATTTTAAGTATGAATTAACATAGACAAGACTAAGTAATGAACTTACATGCAAATTGCATTTGTGTAACTATATTATATGGTGGGAAAAGTTGTATGAAGTCCTAGCAGGGACTGAGTATTGTAGATGTGTCATTAGTTCCAAACAATAAAAATACTATGTTAAATTAAGTTTCATACCATTTATTGTTGTTATAAACTGGTTTTCTCAAATCCTGAATTTATTCTTTTTCAGTTAGTTTGTACTTTTTAGTGATAGATTAAGTATGGTTCTGTGTTATTTTACAGGCTCTTGTGATCCTGTTATTGATGAACACTTTCGACGATCATTGGGTAAAGATTACCAACATATTTTCTCAAAGTCTACAAGTAATAGTGTGTCAATCACAGGTGAATGCTTAAATTTTTTAGTTTATTATTTGACTCATTTTAGTATTTAACTTATAACAATTTAATGCTTAATTTTCACTGTGGAAATCATGATTCAACATATTCTTGGAAATTGTTTTTTTGTATAAAGCAAAAAAGTAGGAGTAGTCCCATTAACCAGAAGGTATTTTTAAAGGTAGATTTTGTGATAGACAGTGGCGAATCCAGGATTTTGGTAATGGGGGGTGGGGCTGAGGTCATAAAACTTTTGTATTGTCGTGACCTCATGGCTTATGTAAATCAAAACACTTGAACTCAAACTGTCTATAAACAACTCTACATATTTTGCTCACTTGACAATAAGAATGACAAAGAACACTACAAAACTTTTGATACTTTAATAAAAAAACACAATGAAATAACTAGCTGAAAAATGTTTTCGATTGCATTAATGCTACAAGTACGACTGGCATGACTACAAAAACGGGAAAATTTTCGAGCCTGTCAAACCAGAAAGCAGTGTTGCCACATTTTATTAAAAGAAATGGATTAAGAACAAACAGGTATAGTGTTTTTTAAAAAAAATGAATTTTGGTTTAGCTCTGCATAGCCCCCCCCCCCCCCACGGATTTGCTTCTGGTGGAAGATGATGAGCTGTATTTTTAGAAATGATTCCCAAAGATGATTTTACTAATAGAAAGAAATTATTGCCTGATGTTTGTTACAAATTTTTTTTTTTTGAGGGGGGGGCTTATTACATTCTTTAGAAAAAGTTATACAGGGTTCTTATAATTAAGTTCGCCTATTAAGAAGGCCCTAGAGCCTGTTTTATGGCTCCAAACTTAAAAAAGATAGTATGTAGTACTTAGTTTTGTTTGTGAAAACCTGAATTTTTTGAAAAAATTTTTGTCAATAGGTCACTGTGTCAATATCTGAGGTGATTTTTGCAGATATTTTGTAAATTAAATCAAGTAAAATTCATTTCATTGTTAAAATTACAATTTGCTAATTGAGATAGTTGTAGAGCTGGAACTATGGTTTCAAACAATACAGGGGAAAAGGAGATAATTTCATGTGATGTAATCTGTATGAACAAACAAAAACATGTCTGTTGTTTGTTGCATTCAAAAACATTGTTTCAGATGTATGTAACAAACAAAACAACTGAAACAATGAATAAACAAAAACAGCATTATGTATTCTGAATGAACTCCCCATTATTTTTAACCACTCATTCTTTTCTGAAAACTGGGCTTTAAGTACTCTCCGAGATTGAGCAGATGTGAAGCTTAATATTGCCTTTCAGATCAGAAATCGTTTGATCGGATTTTGTGTGTGTTTTCTTACAGAATGCGTCACTTGTACTATATTCCAATTAAATTTTGTTTTGTTTGGAGCCTAGAACCTTCTGAATAGGTAAACTTTTAACTATAACAACCTTGTACTTTGTGAGACTCATAAACTAATGAGAATACTGGTCAGATAGATACAGAGGAACAATAACAGATCACAATGAATGAAAGTGATTTTGATCTTTTTCTGTATATGATTTAAAAGCATCATTGTTTATTGCAAGAAATTGCATTTTCAGAGATTACTGTTTCAAAAGTTCAGTGGTAATAAAAGTTGAAAATAGTGTTGAAAAATATAGGTACTGCTAATATTTTTAGGCTGCCTACTTTACTCTGTTTGATATCAATAAAGATTCATTATTTATTAAAAATAATAGTTCATTACATTACTTCAATCTAAATTGCTTTTTATTTGATATTATTGAACTTCTCATAAAGTTTGAAGAATTTTGCACATACATTTTTGTAATTTAGAGTAACACAGTTTTTCCCCCTTTGGCACAGAATTTGCGATATGCCGTTCCTTAAATATTTTGATGATACTTAAACTTGAATTGAATGCTTCTGTGTGGAAGACATTAGCATTTTTCTATTGCAGCCACTGTTTGTTGAATTAAGGCTACACAGTAGGGTGGATCGCTCTTCTATGGAGAAAAAAAAATTATTATTAATCAAAATCTACCTATGCGGAAAAGATGTTCTATGGTATGGAGATTAAGAGAAAAATAAAATAAAAAAAATTAAATTTTAGGTTAAGAACCGTTGCAAGGGGGTTGAATTTTTGAAAAAAATGGAAAAATACCTAATTTTGATTATACGATTTTTTTAAAAAAATTATTATTAATTAAAACCTACCTATGCGGAAAAGATGTTCTATAGTATGGAGATTAAGAGAAAAATAAAATAAAAAATTAAATTTTAGGTTAAGAACCGCCGCAAGGGGGTTGAATTTTTGAAAAAAATGGAAAAATACCTAATTTTGATTATACGATTTTTTTAAAAAAATTATTATTAATTAAAACCTACCTATGCGGAAAAGATGTTCTATAGTATGGAGATTAAGAGAAAAATAAAATAAAAAATTAAATTTTAGGTTAAGAACCGCCGCAAGGGGGTTGAATTTTTGAAAAAAATGGAAAAATACTTAATTTTGATTATACGATTTTAGATTCGAAATAATTGTTTTTTTTTGCAATATAAATAAACAAAAGTGATGAGTAGTGAGTAGTATAATGTACATTGCAACATTTTATGACTCAGCTCCCCCTCCCCACACCGTCAAATCAGTCCGGTTAAACAACTAGAGCAGTAGGCAATGACTTTGCGTGCTTTCAGAATTCTTCGAAGGGCTAATTCCCTGATGTGATTTCTGTCGTCAGCTAGCGTTGATATCGGGACATTTTCTGGGTGGCCAAAAAATCAGTTTCTTTTAATAGCAGGGTCTATGACATCCTTCAAATCATTCGAGAAATAACGCGATAGAACGATTGATTGATGCAGATGCTGTGCCTCATAACTTATGGTTTCGTTTTGATCTTGAACCACATAGACACATAGACTTTTGTAATGAATGTCGTTAATGTCAAAAAAGCCTCGGATGAATTTTCGTGAGCTACATTGAACCTGAGAATACTGTTTGCGATTCTAAGCCACCTTGAGTGGCAAACTTTTCCAGGATTTATCTTCAACAGACTTTCTCTGCAATGTCAGCAGTTTATGACTTCACAAATTTCCATTAAGTACAGTTGATCAGTACTTAAGTCTTTCTTGTTAGTCACTTCACATAGCGTGTTTTCTGTTGGCGTGGATGAAACTACAGATAGCTTCTCGCATCCGGCCAACGATTTTTCTCAGGCTTCTGGGCCCAGTTGTGGTTTTATCCACGTGCGCGAAAAGATGACGTAGTGGAAGCTTGTTGGCGTGTAACTGGCACACAAACCATTGTAGTGAACGATTCAGGATCAGTTCCATGTTACGGATAATACCTCCTTTGACACCTGTGTTGACAGATGTTCCGTCGAAACCAACTTTGTTACATCTATGTCATTGTCAACGCATGACAAAAAAACTATATATGTTATTTCCGATAATTTGCGCTCTCCCGAACTGTGGGGAAGATTCCATGAAGTACCACTTCCGACTTAAGGAGGCGTGGGAGGATAAAACAGGAGATAGAAAAAAGATGGGATTGCCTACTGCTCTAGTTGTTTAGCCGGACTGATTTAACAGTGTGGGAAGGGGGAGCTGAGTCATAAAATGTTGCAATGTACATTATACTACTCATTAATCATCTCTTTTGATTATTTATATTGCAAAAGAACAATTATTTCGAATATAAAATCGTATAATCAATAATTAAAATTCAGTATTTTTCCATTTTGTTTTAAAATTCAACCCCCTTGCAGCATTATTAAATTTTGAATTTAAATTTTTTTATTATTTTTCTCTTAATCTCCATATTATAGAACATCTTTTCCGCATAGGTAGGTTTTGATTAATAATACTTTTTTTAAAAAAATCGTATAATCAAAATTAGGTATTTTTCCATTTTTTTTCAAACATTCAACCCTCTTGCGGCGGTTCTTAACCTAAAATTTAATTTTTTATTGTATTTTTCCATTTATCTATATACCATAGAACATCTTTTCTGTGTAGGTAGGATTTGAAATTCTGAAAAAAAATTTTTCGATCCACCCTACTACACAGTACCTTTTTTCAAAAAAAATTTTTGGAGACAGTAATAATAAAATAAATTATTGACTTTTTTTGTAAAGATTATATTAATAAATAGAATCTGATTTAAAAAAGTCATTTTAGCAAGAACTATTATTTTAAAATTGAAAATTTTAAAGTTTTTTAAACTCTTATAAAATACTTAATTTTTAATATTTTTTTATTTATTTCTATTGATTTATATTTCTTGGATTCATGGGAACAAAAATTAACATGCGATTGATGATCGAACTCTTTTTTAATAATAATTTTTGTGAAAAAAACCTGAAAAACACATGAAAACTCTAAAAAACTTTGGGGCAAATCCATGTGACTCACGTTACCATTTGACACCTTTTTTCAAAATTAAATTCGATATATATGAAAAAGTATTATATTTGATTTTAAAAAAAAGTTTTTTACAGACCTCTGGGGTACAGTAAGAAACTAGGGATGTCAATAGTTTAAAATTTAATATGAACAAATGGTATCCTGACCCTAATTTAGCACTGTGACTCGCATTACAAAAAAAAGGAAATCAAGTTTTGTGGTTAATGTAAACCTAGAATTGCTCCTCTTTCAGCACAGCAGAGTAAAAAAGAAATATTTTATACAATGAATAACATTCCAGGTTATGATATACACAAAAATAACATTATATTTTTTATTAAACAACATTTTGAGTGTGACTCGCGTTACATGTCCCACTTTAATCTTTGAAGTTAATAAAATATTGATTTGAAAACATTTCATTTTGTAGATTTTAATGAAGCATTACTTAATTCAATGAATAGATATATCTAATTACATATTTTAGCAAATAAATTAATTAAAATTAATAAATAAAAATGTGTAAATAAAACCAATAAAAATTATGCTTTATATATATTTCAAATAAATTACAGTAGTTTTATTGATAGAATTAGGATACAAATCTAAAAAACCCTCTTGAATTAACAGGAATTGGAGGTTTTAATTTCCGAATCAAATTCGATCAAGGATAGAATATTTTATCTTCCTTTTCCGGCCATTTCCAGTGTTAGCCTTTAGGTTGCATCGTAGTTATTTCAAATTCTCCATTGATGTGCAATTGGTAATTTTTCCTGGGTACAATGTACCATCATATTCAATTTCATACCAATAATTATGTTTAATATTAGATAATGGTTGAAGAGGTATTTTGCTATGAGAAGATAACAAAAATCCTTCAGGTTTTTCATTTTCATCTTTAATACAGTGGTATTTTTTTGATACCTTGTAATAATGGTGAATTGTCCCAAACCTATTGCATATTAAGTTCTGAATTTCTTTCATTGATATTTGCTTCAGTAATTTCCTGAACATGAATGTTGGCTCCAGTCATTTTAGCAGCTTGTAGAAAATATGCAGCATTAACTACTAAACATTTAAGTTTTTTCACTTGATTAAACACTTTTTTCAAACTTCCTCCTTGTTGGTGCCATAATTATGTATATATATCAAGGTCATGAAAATCATTAAATGTTGAAATAAAATGGAGAGACTGTAGTTAATCGGTAAAAGCGTATAGATGCTCATCAGGGTAAGTAAAATCTATACGAACCGCTAAAAAATTAGTGAAATCATAATGTTTTCTGTGAACAGTGCTGGCATAAAGCTAAAAACACTGTCCTTTACCCCGAATATTATGATGAACCAAGAATTTGAATGAAATACCATGTCATGAATGAATACCATTTTAGAAATGATTCTTGGCTATGAAATTCTTATATATATCTATACTTATAAAGGGAAGTGTTTGTGTGCAATGTCCAGACGAATGTATCGCACTTACAGCCATGAAATTTGCCACAGAGGTAGTCGTAATGGTGACTCAATGCACCTCGAAGCCGGAATTTTAAAATTTTATTTAGAAAATTTTTTATTTAATGTTTTGTGTTGTTTTGGATGATTTTTTGCACTAATTTCTTGATAGCATTGTTTCTGTTAATTATATGGTAAAAATTATTTCCATTCTAATGAAGTTTGTTTTGAACGTCTAACATAATTTACTGAATTTTGGGAATTTTTTAAAAAACGAGCAGTATACGCACGGCGTTGCCCGTGGCATAATAACTGCAACAAAATAAAAAAAGCCCAAAATTTTGAAAACGAAATCAAAATATATATATGTAATGATATTTCATCATGTGCAGTGTAGAGTAGACATCTTAGTAAACAGGCAGTCATTGAAGTCCAAATCAGTTTATTTAATTTACTTCATAAGTTTCGGCTGGTTTTAAATATTTCTGAGGAATATCAAGCCATGATTTAAAATGACTCAAAGCCCAGTCACCAGCTTCAAAAAAAACAAGCCTTGCCGAAGCGGGCGTCTGGTATAAAGGTTACATGATTTTGAAAAGAGGAAGTTGCACCATTGCAGCGAGATTAAGTAGTATTGTAAAAGAGAGGAATCCCTGAGCAATAGAGCAGTTGAAACTGGATTTCAGCGAGTTACAGTGACAGTTAATTGTGTGTTAGAGCTTAAGTAGAAATAATTTTACGAATTAAATTTTGTGTAGCGTTTTTTTTTTAAATTAGGCTCATTCAAAAGCTGATGGAATGGACAAGTTTTTGGTAAATTTGATCGATTGTAGCTTGTACGGTGTTTGCAGTATTCAATATTGAAAATTTTAGCGACAGTTCGCTTTTGAATTTCACCAACGTTTCGGCACTTATAACTCAGCTTTAACTCCATGTATTTTGATGAAAATGGTGTCATCTTGAAGGATTTTAACTGCTCTTTCAGAATATGTCCTTACTTTGCGTGTAGATCTGTCCAAAACTTTTTAAATTTTGATTTTTTTTCACGATTTTGAGCAAAATCATTGTATCCGCCATAACTTTCAAACGGTTAGAGATGGGACAGTGTTGCTTTAGTGTTTTATGATCCCGATGGGCTCTTCTATCACCCTCTTTCGTTTGGCAGAATAGGTCAAACTCACCCTGTATATATATACATTATTGATTTCGGCCTCAATTTTTAGTGATAGTACAGGCAGGAATTTGAGCGAGATTAATAACGTGTTCTTTTAACTAAAGATATCGGCATATATGTGCGACTATCAAAAGGAATAAAACAAATAAATCAGATGATTCTTGGATCAGTAAAATGAAGTAATTAAGATTAGCTGACACTATAAAATGATCGTGAGTATGATGTGACTTTCACTTGGTACCGCCAGCCAATCAGATAGTAGAAATATATTCTGGGAACTGAGAGTAACCTTGGGTTGGTCAAAAGCTTTGTTGATTCAGATAGGCAAGAGAAAATGTTTTGAACTGATCAATAAAAAATTCACAGAAAATGGGAGAAAAAAGATATTTTATCCATTCTTGTTTTAAAACTGTGATAAATATTCCGGTTTTAAAAAATTGAAAATGATAGCTTTATTAGAACATTGGCTGCAAGAAAATAAGAATTGAAAGTTAAAAATATAAATGAAAAGTGACTATTATTTAAAAATTTCTCAAAACTCAGTAAATTATGTTGGAAATTCCAAAGAAACTTCATTAAAGCAAAAATTGTTTGTTCTGTCTGATGGTGCATTGATTGTTTTTCAACGATCATTGGAACAGAGACTACAGCCGTAAACGTGCCAAAAATGACCCGAAACAACACAAAACATTAAATAAAAAATTTTATAGATTAAATTTTAAAATTCTGGCTTTGTGGTGCATTGAGTCACCATTACGACTACCTGTGTGCCAAATTTCATGGCTGTAAATGCGATAGATTCGTCTGGACATCGCACACACACACACGCAAACGTTGCCTTTTATAAGTGTAGATGGTCATTTTTCAAAAAAAATTTTTATCCGGAATTCGTAAAACTCTTGCATCCGATGTTCTAATAAAGATTTCATTTTCATTTTTTTTTAGGTAGCAAATCAATTATTTTTTCTCTGATTTAAAACAAGAACGGTTAAAATATTTTTTTCTCCGATTGTAAATTAATTTGTTTCTTGATGGGATCAGAGATTTTTTCTCAAATGCCGACAGTGAGGAACCACACCTTTTTTCCGTGACCTACGAGATAAACCTGCTTATACTGAAGGTCACGGTTTCGCCCTGGCTACGGCATCTGGCGGGGAAAAAAACAGCCGTGATTTATTTCCTGTTTATGTTTCACACGAAATAATTGGAAATCATTTTGCTGGACGCAGTCATAAAGCAAGCAATACCGGAATGTTCCGACTTGAAATCATTAAATTATGAAATGCCATATTATATATTTTTGATTAAACATTATGCATACTGTACCTCAAAGCATAATTATAATAAAGATGTAAAAGTATATATATTTTTTTAAAATTAAGTTCATTTTGTTATAAAAAAATGAAGTAATATCAAAGCAAAATCAGGACGATGATAAATCTAAACTTATAAAAGGAAATGTCTGTGTGTGTCATTCTGGACTTCTTTTTTATAATGATTTTCATGTTGAAATTTTGTAATATTTTATTGGATTAACATACTCTGTACTGTTTTCCTATTGTGCAAATGCCATTATCGTGAAGAAAAATAAATGGGAAAATCAATAATGTGTATCTTTTGATTTGATTTTGTTTTCAAAACTTTTTCGTGTCATTGTGGGCATTTCTTTTCTTTTTTTTTCCCATTTTGTTTAAGTCCTGATTCCACGGGCAATGCTGTGCACATATTGCTAGTATATATATATATATATATAATCAAAAATGATTCTCTTTACAACCTATGGTGGTAATATCCTGGATCTTTTCTGCTGTCAGGACCATACTGGGTTTATCTTTAATCCACTGAATGTTGCCACAAGGCATATTATTTTATTGAAAACTGTTTGTTTTGTGGATTCTTTCAAAAATCTTTTTGTTTCTGCTGTGTTTCCGATATTTCTGCTGATATTTTTTAAGAAATAGTCTTGGAACATTTTCAGGAAAGATATGTCTTGCATTCTTTCTTATAATTGTCCTGTGATCAAGAAAGGAAGTATTAAAGCACTGAAGTAGTGTTAATTACGTTAATTTAAATTAATCGAAATTTTTTTTTTTATTTTCCAGCATAATTATTACGATACACTATGTACAATTCACTATATGCTAAATTTGTATTCGAAATGTTTCAAAAATAATTTTCATAAAGAATTCTCCCTATAAAAGTTTGATTTGTTATTTGAGTTGCAGCTGGAGTGGAGTTTCAGTAGTGCATATGAATTTTTAAAACAAAAAGAAGGAAATTTAAATGAATCAAAATGAAATACTATACATATTGGGTAGACTTATTATTAGGTGGTAATACAATATAGTAATAATAATAATAATTATTATTTATTGTTGGAGGAATACTTCAGGGTTTTTCAATGATTAAAATGAAAGTTGTATCAGACCGTATTTTCAACCCTCTTCAGAAAATATAAATTTTTTTATGTTTTTGAATTGCTGCAATTCAGTGAATAGTGACTTCTTTAAAACAGGTTGCATTTTACTAGTTATTATTTTGGTATTTTTGAGTAGTCTCAGATTTTGGTATTTCTAATTAGAGTATCTTGCAAAGTGTGCCTTTCTCAGCAGCTTTTAAAGATTTATGTATGGATTGGACCAGAATTCATATGAATTGCTTTCTGATCTCAATAAAATGACCCAAAATCATTTTTAACTGTTTTAAATTTTTAACAGTTATAATGCAGTTATTTTCAAAATTTACATTTATTCACAAAGGGATAAGGTATTTTATCGAATATTAATAATTAGGCTTGACATTTTTCCAGCACTAAGTATGATTTTTTTTATTTTAGTACTTACATATTTTCTGTATTGATTTTATAAGAATGACAAAAACTGTTTAAGGAGAGTATGAAAATGGCTTTTATTGTAAAGTTGCATTGGAATTGTAGAAATACTGAATGGAAAGTACATGATTTTTTATTGGAAAAGAAAAGGATTGAATTATTTGTTGCAGCAAGTTGGGATAGGCATTTTGAGTTGCATTTATTTACCCTTCTGTTACATTACCTTTTCAAATTCAAAATACAAGCATGCACATTCCCCTCCCTAAAATTGTAGGAGCTATTCTTTGTTGGAATGTATCTATCACTGTGTGTAATATTTGCCCGTATTTCCAGATTCAGCTTAATTTTTCCTTCAACACTATTTTCAATATTGAGGCAATAAGTGCTTAATTTTTTTTTTATGCCTTTGCTTTTCTCCCCTCCGTCATCTTTACTCTCCAGTTCAAATATTGCAAGAACATTTTGGTGACAATATCTGCAAACATAGGTACCACTGATTTCCATCAAATAGATGAAATAGGTATCAGTACCAGACTAATCTTTGGTAGATATATTTTTTATCATTGTTTCTTAGGGCTTTAAATGCCACTGCCTCTGGTATTATGCATAAATTTTTCTTTTCAGGAAAATGAGAATAATTTCTTAGGAGCAAAATGATAATAGTTCAGTAATGAAAATCACAAAATACATGAATTTCTGTCTGTCATTAATTTATTTTTAGCCACAAAGAATTATCACGTATTTCAGGTCAGGGGCAAAGTATATTACTGTTCCTAACTAATGATAAATTGAAGAGAAACACTAGATATTTTACGTTTGTGATGTTCATCTTATGCCTAATATAAAATCTTAACTGTAAACTTAAATATTTGCTGAAACAAAAGTCTCTAAATCTAAAATACATTTTGTTAGGCTTCTGACTTGCAATGAATGATTGAAGTTTGAACTTCTTATGTTTAAATATCTTTTCTTACAGATAATAGCAAACTTGGGGCATTTAAAGTGTGTGTTGTATTTACTATTTTAAAAAATTTTGTTGAAGAGTAGTAAGAAACTATTTCTTATATACATTCATTATCAAAGTTTTTTTTTTTTTTACTTCTGCACCTTAAACTGATAGCTCTCAACTAAAGTTTTGTCTTAGTACTCTAACATACTTAATTGTAAATTTGCAAAATGGTCAATTTAATGTTAGACCTATCTGCATGAGAAATTTTTTTCAGAGTATTTTTCTCCTTAATTTCTTAATTGTGAAAGTTGTATAATTTTTTTTAATTGTTTATGAAATTCTGCCATTTAAAATTTAAATTCTTATGTTGTTTTTTTTCAGTGGATGACCATTTTGCAAAAGCATTGGGTGAAACTTGGCACCAGATACAACAGTCGAAAGGAGTCGTAGATCCAGTTACTTCCACACATTCTCCAAACTCTCTACAAGCTCAATCGTCTCCTCAGTTTCTTCATCAACCTCCAGAAATATTATCATAATATTTTGAAAGCATTATTCATGTCCGAAATATTCGTTACATGCTGTTCCAGTTGAAGCCTTTTGTGATTATTTGATGTAAAACATGTTCTAAGCAGTGTGGGTCATGGGAAAGATTATCTTGATTTTTTAAATTCTTGGGTAGTTTTTTATTTACTTATAGCTTTAGATGTAACGGTTTCATTATTCATAATATTTATAATGCATATTCAATGAGCATAATGTATGCTTTTTTACCGTAGGTGTGAGTTGCTTTTATTAAATTTACTCTTTATTCTATAAAAATCTATGAAAAATATATATTGCATTTGTATGGAAAGGTTATGAAGCAGGTATGATAATCTGCTTCAATCTCACAATCCCATTAGAAGTCTTTCATTGGAATGCATTCCTGTATAAGTATCTGAATTCTCTTTTTCACTTTAAATGTTCAAGAGCACCTTGTTAAACTCTAGATAAATTTTTCAAACATTTTATGTCCTATTCATGTATATTAATTTTACAAACAATTCTTATCTTTAATTAATATTCTTTTCCTCTGAACATAGTCTGGAATTTTTTATGAAGAAAAAAGAGAGCACTCCATCATGTGTGTGAAAAACCTTTCATTGACATTTTATTTATTTGAAATAATAAAGTATTGACATTTAAACATTTTTATGGACATTTTAAGTGCATACAAGGTTATGCACATTTCCCCCTTCATTCTAGAGTTTGCTTGTTGAAAGCATTTTTTTAATTCTGTGATGAAAAGATATGTATAGACATGAAGTTGATTTAAAGATAGTCTTTTAAAACTGATCTGATTTTTTTTTGTAGATTTTTATTGGTCTTCTATTTCATAAGGTGAATGCTTATGAGTATATATTTATTCTATAGATAAAAGGCTTCCTTGTTCTTTAAACATTTTAAAGTCAAGTCACATTTGACATTTAGTACCAAATGGAAGCAATAAAAATTCTTCTTTTCCTTAAGTTCTTAAAAATTGTATGAGATGATAACATTGAAAGAACGTGTTTACTTAGAATAATTCATAATAAAGGAAAGATTGCTCTTTCCGAGTTGCAAAATCAAACTTTCTGGAAAGAAAGCATTCAAAAGATGTAACTATCCGAAATATTTTTTAAAAATCGATAAAACTTTTATTGATTTGAAAAGTGAGAATAAAAAAATTAAGTATTATTAATGAAATGTCATAAACTGAACAAAAAAAAAAAAAAATGCTTCTTCAAACGGAGGAGTGATTATGTGAGTTTATCACTGGTTGATGTTTAAAGCATATACCATGGCAGTATGCAGATTGATATATTTTTAGATAATGAAAAAAGAACTTCATGCTATATATATTCTCTAGCAAGATTTAGTTTTTTTTTCATCTGTTTTTGTAACTGATGCTTGAAATTTAATATAGATACTTATAGAAAATATTTTGTAGGACTTTGTAATTAATTAACTGTTCAGGGCATGCAATCAATGAAATAAATTATTTTAAAGCATCTTCTTTCTTTAGAACTTATACTGTCATTGTGCTTATGATAATTACTTTTGTACACTTAATTTTATATTAATTTGAAATGTATTAAGCTATATATATATAAAATTTAACTTGTTTTTCTATATAATTCAGTTTCTTTTTTTTACTGGATTTAAGTCAAGTGTATCAAAATTTAAAACTAAGAAGTAGTTGCTGTGTGACTTGTTATGTTAAAGAACAAATGTATATCTACCTTTAAAGTATTATTTTTAAATGTTCAGCTAAAATTTCAGATTTTGTATATAAAGGTTCAGTATTTAGATTAGGGTTTGTATAAGATTAGATCTCTACAATGTAGCATATAATGGCCGATCTTTTTTTATTATATCTTGTAATTTAAACTACAAAGGAGATATAAACTTTTCATTATGCTCAAATATATGTATATACAGTTAAACGAATTATACAACTTAGCTTTTCTTTAATTTCTTCTGATTTGCCTTTTTGTGATTTGATAAATTATTTCATTCCAAATTTGGGCAATTGGGAATGCTTATATTGCACCAAATTCTTTTGAGAGTATGGAACTGTGATAGAATTAAAATGTCCTGGAATTAAAAAAATGAATGTTACTTCGTCATAAAGTCATTTTATTTTGCCTATTTTTGTGGGCATAAGAAGAGATTGTCAAGTTTCCCTGAAAGATGGCTTGCTGGTTAATTTTACCTCTCCTGTGAGGAACACGTAATTGGATGCATTATTTAAAACTGTTATGAGAAAATTGAAATAGCGCAATATTTTAATGAAATAAACTTTTTTTCAAAGTATTTTGTAGTAAATATACTCAAAACACTGTTGTGTTTATCGTTTTAAATAAACAGATGAAATGAAAGTACTTTAATTGATAGTAACTGCTTTCAGCACAAAAAAGGAAATCAAAATTGTATATATGTTAATTTGAAGGTTTCTGCTAAAAAGAAAATTAAAATTTTCGTGTAGTAATGTAATGAAATTTCATATCTTTTGGATTTTATGTATATATACCGGTCTTTTGTTTTACTTTAAATAAATCCTAGTGAATTATTTATATTAAAAATGTTTTTATTATTAAAATATTTATAGAAGGTTTGAAATCCAGTTTTTCTGGTGTGTGTTAATAGCTTTAGTTATTTGGTTGAAAGGCTTTTTATCTCTAATTTCAAATTAGAAGTAGTTGAATTTTTATGATATACTATACAAGTTTTTTTTAGTGTATGAAATTATTTTACAGACTAATTTTGTTGTATTTTTTTGTTATATTTGCTGCTCTGTTGTATAGGGTGGTCAGAAATTTTCTTTGTCTTGTATTAAAATTCCAGAGTGTAAGTATAGAGCATATAAGCTGAATTAATCAATATGGGTTTATGATGCATTTTGCTATTAGCGTGGGCTGGGTAAAATTTTTGTTTTGTTATTCAATTTTTGTTTTCTATGGAACTTCTAAAATAAGCAAAGAGACTCTTATACTTTGGATTTTAATATGTTATTAGCATCAATGTGGTCTACTTTTTTCTTTTGTAATCATGTATGAAAATTTTTCAGGTTTTTGGATATGTCATTAATTATTACTATTTAAAGTATTGGTAACTTAAAGTTTTTTTAATTACATGTTACAAAACATGATATATTAAAAAACAAATGGTTTGTTAATTGATTATGATTGATTTGGAACTTCAGAACTGTACTTGTCATTATTAGAATAGTTATTTTCACAAAAGTAACTTCACGTTTTTTTAAGAATTGAATATTTTTCCGTATGATGAAAGTAAGTTTTAAGTTATTGTTTCACTTTTTAAAAAACTGTGACACATAATTTGATGAATTTACTAATTTTTTTGAAGTCTTAAAAATTTCTGAATAGACTGTTTTGGTTTGATTTGAAAATTTTCCTTTTTAAAATTAGCTGATTGAAAGCTAATTTTAAAAAGGAAAAATTTAATGTGATTATTGGAGGAAATTTGTTTTAAAAAGACAACACAGTACAAAATGTTTTAAGTTTTGTATTAGTTTTTATACCTTCATGTATTATGTACTTAACTCTTTCTTTTTTGATTTGTTTTAACCCTTTCAAAGGTGATGGGAAGAATTCATCAATTTTTAAATCTGAAAGGTAGGCTATTTTAAAGTTCTCCACAAATTTTTCGATGAAAGGAAATCCTAGACGTTTCAGTTTCTTATCTCAAATCGTAACATAAGTGTCTTGGCTTTTTAATTAATTATTAATTAATAAAATTAACAAAAAATGTCATCCAATAAGCTAAATGAATTTCTTTTCTTAAATTAACCTCTAATCAGCCCCAAAGTTATTTTATTATACCATTACTAGAAAAAAATGATCCTTGAAAGGTTTAAATTACTGTAAAATGTTTGAATTTTTATGGTATCGGAATTTTACTCTCAATCTAGTGCATAAGGATAATTTAAGTTATAAATTGATTCTCTTTCATCTCTATTTTATTTATTATATTTAGCAGATGTAACATTTTACAACTCAAAATATGTATGAGCTTTTTGTTTAAATGAAAAAAGAGCTATACTAAGTGCCTTGAGTATTGCACATTATTAGTAGATGTGTAGTAAATTGCATTTTTAAAATGTCTTACTGTTTGTCAAAAGTGTTTAATCTTTTGGATGTGCAGCCAGCATAAACCTGTGTGCAATTGAATTTTTTGGCCCATCACAAACCATTTGTAAATATTTAATTTCACTTAGAAACTTCGTAGTGCCTTATGTATTCAGTCATGAAACTACAACAATTGTGATTAATTGATTTATTGTATTTCAAAATGTTCAAAGGCTTCGAAGTTTATTTTGCTGTGGAAAGCTGTGTGCTTTTTGATTTCTTTCCTTTCTTTGTACACATTGTTAAAAAAATGGTTGTTCTGTTTCTTAATCTTTTGTATATTTCCATTTTTATTCACCTTCCATCATATGTTACATGCATTAAATTTTATATATTTAAATTTTCATTTATTGTTTTTGAAGATAAAACAGTAATTCTGTGAATGCAAACCATGTTTTTAGTGTAAATTATTTAGATCTCTACATGTTATGCAAGTTGAAATCAGTTGTTTAACTGCCTGTTTTCCCCCTCACCCTAATGAAAGGCTTCCAAAAATTATTAATTTGTGAAGCTAATAAAAGCCTGTTGTATATCCAGAAATAAATGATTTTATTATGTTTTACTTATAGTAAAATTCAATGCATAATTTTATTATCTTATCCCAAGGAATTCGTATGTACAAACATCTTTGTAGTTAGGTTTCCTTGCCCTACTGAATAAAATGAATTTTTGTTCATTCTGAGCATTTTTAAATTATTTGTATAACCTGTAATCGTTTTAGTATTGCAGTTGTCCATAAATTTTTCATATATGTATTTTAGATCTTTTGAAGTAGTCTACTTAAAATAAGGAAAAATAAAAACTTTAAAAACAAAAGTTTTGTTTTATATTTGAACATTGTCAGCGACTCGAAGAATAAATGACATGTATATCAGTGAACTCAGTTGTGTGCATCTGGAGTTTTTAAGTATATCATGAAAACTTCTTTTGAAATTGATAAAAGTAACTTAAAGTAACTAATATTCATACTATTTTTTTACTTTAACCATAACATGTGCATTGTGAAACTAAAATAATCAAAGATATTATAAATTGAGTCATTTATCAGAATGTTCAGGCAAGAAGATTTTTATATTACAGATTTTGAAGTAGTAGTGCATTCATCGTATATTGTTAAAGATCGATTTCAAACTTCCTTTACAAAATTTTATTTCATAAATTTGAAACAATAGTGAATTTGATTGTTATTTTGCAATTCTTTTTATGCTTGCCAAAAATGGGGGGTTGAAATTAATATCTCTGTGCTACAGAATATATAAACATAGAGGATGCACTCAAAGTCCTTTACACTAGGTATAGTAAAGTGGTTGTGCGCTACTCCACGAGACCACTTCCTGTGCCACCTGATGGCGAATTGCAGAATTAGCATTCCAATTTTGAAAGCAGCAAGATATAGGGGGAAAAGTTACTTAGAATTGTAAAGCATCATCGGTTTGATACAAAAGGGCACTTTGGGGACATGAATGCTAAGAATTGAATGCTTAAACACACTTTTTTTTGCGATTTCATAATGTTAAGAGGGGGGGGGGGACCTAGTAATCGCAAGATAATTTTATTTTCGGTGTTCAAACTGCTCTCCATCAGCAAAAATGCACATTTGGATTCTTGAATTTCATGTTGCACACTTTTAACGTATTAAGTGTCACACTGGCCCAAGCATCGGCAATATGTTGTTGAAGGTCTTGCAATGTTGGTAGAAGGGTTGTATACACCAGCTGTTTGAGGTATCCTCACAGGAAAAATTCCATTTAGGTTATTTCTGTATGAAAGATATTTTTTCTTTTCATCCATGTTTTGCAATGTCATAGTTTCCGAAATTGCGAAAAGACAAATGTGTGTTTTAAGTCGGGTGGTGCAGCATGTGGTCTTGTTGCACAATCACTAAACCATACACCATTTCTATGACTACAATATACCACTTCTATGACTATAGCTGCAGACGTTCTGAAGTTTAGGGTTTAAAGGACTTCAGTTGGAACTCTATATTAAGTAAATAGTCTTGCTAAAGAGGGCATTTATATTTTAAATAACTTTCCATAATAATGTATCTGAGTATCATGAAGCAATATATGTCTAATTTTATATTTCCTTCACTGCTCAGTACCATTAAAAATTCTTATCAAATGGTAATCATTTCACAACCGTTAATCTTTTTCAAAATAACGAAAAATATTTGCATATAAAATATAGAATTCATCAATTTCTTTTACAAAATTCTTATTTTGATACCTTATTAAAAGTATTTTCCATTATTGAATTTAATACGAAACTTCTAAAAAATAAAAAGCACAGGTGATGAATTCATGCCATACCTTGGATGAAAGGTCAAATGAAAACACAGCCAGAATATTCATTTAGAAGCACAGTGGTAGATATACGATTTTTCGAATTATGATGAATGATGTAAATAGTTAAACCCTCAAATGCATTTATGTAAATCTGAGGATTTTTTCAAGCAGTTGTTCAAATATTAATAAATATAATTAATTGGCTATAATATTTTCCTTCGCCCAAAACAATACTAAAACATTCAATCAATAGGGGGAAAACTGGAAACGATTCGGTAATTTAAAATTTATATGTTACAAAGATTAACAGATTCATCATCTTTGATGAACCAGATGTAATAATATATCAATGATAATATTAATTCGAAGATAGGATTATGATAATTACTTTGAATTCAATGGTGTAGTTGCAAAATAAGAAGTGACGGGACACTCTATAAGTAGCACTGGAATGTTCGAGCCTAGGTGACAAAAAATCACGCTGTTTTAAGGACATTTTCACAGTTTTACGATATTTATTTCTGAAAGAAAAAAAAAAAAAAAAGGAGCCTGAACGGCGTTCTGGGTTCACTACATCCCGTTTGAATTTAAAAATTTCGTCTAAAGTTCGAGTTTATTCCATTGACTTGCATTATATATTATGAAATTTTAGCGTGAAGTGAATTTAGTTCATGGCTATTTATCATTCTCGGATATGGAAACCCTCTGTGCATGTGCCAGGCAGAGTTGATTTCAAAGTAGTGGTGGTGTGAAAAACAGAAGGAGGGGATGTTTTACTAATTTAATCTATTACTAATTTCCGTAATAAAATCATCCAAAAGTGCTAGTCTCGGGTTTTTGAAACAAAGAATATGTACTGTCAAACCATACATCCCGAGACTAGCATTTTTGGACGGCTGGTTTTACACCGGAAAGGGATGTCGGGCAATAAGTCAGATGAGCTCATTTCCGGAGTTCTTTGTTAGATTACGATAAGTAAAATGTAAACATCTCCCCTTTCATTCTTCACTTTTCCCCTATTTTGATGAAAATAATTCCGACTGGCACATGCGCAAAAGCGCAGCGGGTTTCGGAATCCGTTGCTATACAATATTACATTTTTGTCAACTTGTTTACAGTAAATTGCATGACATTTAACAATATTAATGCTCGTTAATTATTATAGATTATATACATTGATTATTTTGTACTTCAAGATTCAGTATGTCTGTGATGCGTAGTGTCGCATTTCTTCAGCAGCTGATAATAAATGGCTTAATGAAAGGATAATATGTGGTCTGTCTTAAACTACATGAATCTTGGCTAGAAAATTGCAAAAAAAGCGAGTCATTTTTACAGAAACTTTAATATGCATTTAATTACAAATGGTACAGATGCTTGTATAATATTTGACATTGAAAAGATATATTTACAGTGAAGAGATCAGGTTGTGCTCCCATAAACCTACTTCTTACATTTTTCTGTTACTATTGATACATTTCTATATTCACTTCATTGGGAAAAAATGTAAAATTTAACCAATAACCTTAATCTATATATCAATGGAAAACAAGTATTTTTTATTGCTTTCTCACAATTATGTTTACACATTTTGCTAAATTAAGTACAATAATCTATTTAAACTAAATAATCAAGGAGTTTATTTTGCACATTTAAACGTCTTCATCTTTATCAAAATAAGGATTTTAATACACAATTGCTTTTTCTAGCAAAATGAGATGTTACTGATCATCTAAGGTTTAGTTTGAATTTCATAAATGATCAAAAATTTGCTAGCAAATTTGACTTATCGTTAAAACTTAAAAATATAAACTCTGTTTTCTTGCATGGAGTAGAACCTTCTATAATGCTTGAAAATTCATTAAATATGTGCACTTTTCCCAAATTTTGGTCGACGACACACTCCACGAAAGCTTCATTTAAAGTTGACTAAAATATTAAAAATTTGTATTGAAGTTGGGTAAAATTTAGACCAACAAACTTTTCGCTTTACCAAGAGAATGTTTTTTTTTCATGTGTGGCTTTTAATTACTATTCAAATGTTTTCTTGGAGATAACTTTGCATGTTTCTAATGAAATGTAAGCATTTAAAATATCTTCATGTTTGATCGTAAGATATACCTCTAAATTGAACCTGAACAATTTCTAAGCCTGACCATATAGCGATTTATTGCTATTACTGTTTGCTTTTCGATGAGAATGAAGTAGAAATAACAAAGTTCCGATTATGACCATTATAAATAAAACTAAAGATACTGCTAAACCAGTTGCTGATATTGCTTTTGGTGTTTTTGCTTTCTCTGGAATGAGATTTGTGGCATTGATCATATAACCTAATGTCCACCCAACGTCTTTGCCTCCAATCTAGAAAAAAATAAATATTAAGTTCGAAATGATACGTAATGTTCATAATATAAGCAATTTCTTTGCATTCATTAGCGATACGTCCGAGCGAATATATACTATACATATACACTATACGAGCGAATTTTGACAAGGAAATCAATAATTGTAATTACAGATAAATTAGCGTATTGGTTATGCTCTTTCACACTGATAATTAAATAATCTTACTCCCTTACTTTCCTTTTTTCTTTAGTCATTCAGAGAAGACGACCTTTTGAAAACGCAAGTGAAAGCCATTTTTCAGATATTTTTGGTAAACACAAAACTGGATGTTGGATAATAAACTGCTATTCTGTTTATTTTCTATCCTTTCAATATCTGTGCTGCCAATTTCTGTCTCGGCACTGTTTCAATATGGACAAAATTACGGCTCTCTATGAAATGTTATTCATCAGAGAAATGATTTGCCACTCAACCTGATGGCACTTACGGCTTCTGAAACTATGAACACGAATACTATAAATGCGAATAAATATGAATATTCGTGCAGCTCTCATTTCTTTTAGAATTTTTAATATTTGTTAGCAAAAGTTGTTCAGAAAATCATCCTGATTTCAGACAGTTCACAAAAATTTCTTAACTATTTTAAAATGATCTTTCACTTATCATTGGTTAATGCGTTATTTTACGATTTGTCTTCCAATTTTGGGGTCCATACAATTTTTAAAAAATGAAAACGGGGTCGAGAAATGTTTTCCCGTTTCAGGAAGGAATGCGAGTGGAAAAATTTTTAAGAAGTTCCGACTTAAAGGATGTTTTCCAGAGAGCTTTTCCAATTATCAAATAAGCACGGATAGCAATACATTGAACATTTCAAACACGAACAGCAATCTGGAAAATAAAAATTGAACTAAATTTTTCCTCAATTAAACAGTTGTCAAGCTCTTGTTCTTTTTGAGCAGAAAAAACAAGTCAGGACAACATGGGGATTGTTATACAAGGCTTAGTCAGAAGCGAAAGGAATGCAATGTTTGATACTAACCCTTTGACTACTAACGGCACATATACGTCCCACTTATGTTTTACAATTACTACCAGGATAAAAAAAATTTTGAAACTCATTGTAATATGTCCCAGTTGTAGAACAAGAACAATTGTTCAAATTTCATCTTTAGTCACCAAGATGGCACAGCCTATTTTTCCTCCAAAAGCCACTGTTTACTGAAGACTTATTTTCTGTGCATGTATGTTCGATAGTTTTGATCTATTGGCAAGCAATGCACATTTTTAAAAAATACTATTAATGAAATATTGTAAATATATAAATGAGTTTTCGAAATCGAACTAATAATAATCATATTTCATGCATAAAAATGTAATGCGTTTTGGTTATGGGACTTCTCTTTGGTTTAAAATTCGTTTGGAGAGGGGAAAAAAATCTCCAAACAATCCATTTGGCTTATTTGGAGCCTTCATTTGCACAGAAAATTGGATTATTTAATTTTTTTAAAAATTCGTAGTGAAAAGGCTAAATATAAAATACGATTCCACTTTATTTAAAGAAATCACATTTATTAATATGATTAGGGGGAACACCGGGACATTGATACACTTTTTTTTGGAAAGCTATAAAATGATTTTACCAACGGAAATAATTAGAACTAATGCACTATGTTTATATGCATTTGTTAATCTAATATAGGATTTCAGTCGAGTTTTGGTCATAAATGAAATAAAATATTTATTGCATTTTTTTTTCCTAAAAATGGATTTGTATCAGTCTGCCCCATACAATGGGTACATTGACACTCACGGAAATATCGAAAATAATGATGGTGAATAGGGTGGGATCAAAACAAAATTTGTTTTATCAATAAACTTTATATTCCAAATCAAGGTTTAAAAGTTTAACAAAGTAACAAACTTTTATTTTAATCAAAATTCAACATTTTTAATGAGACTAAAACTGAAACAATGCTGCCTCAGAAAATAATTCATCTCTACAAATAATAAAGGAGAGTGTGTCTAAAAATATTTTGGAGGGAGGGAATGTGAGCCTCGAAGCAGTTTTTGGAAATTTTAATTAAAAATTAAGGGAAATTTTCCCGTTCTTCCTTGATGACTTACGAAAATAATATAGCACAATTTCACACCATCTGAAAATACCAAAAAAAAAATGATATTTTCGACGATATTGAGTTTCCGTACATTTTTTTTTTCCAAAATTTGTAAAAAATATTTTAAACCTTATTTACAACAATACTTTTCATTTTTGAAATGAAATTCAAACCGTGTTCATTGTTTAAAATAAATAGTTAATTGTGTGTTTCTCTTAGATAGTTCATTTGAGGGTTTTTCCCCCATTTCTGAAGACGATTTTGCAAAGTAATTGTTATTTATTCGCACTGATACACACAGAAGATGGATATCAATGTGCCCCGGAGTCAACTATATCAATCTGCCCCCAAGAGACTTAGTTAAAACAAGTGGTCATACAAAACGCTAAAAACCCCCAAAACTTAATATAGTTCAGAAAAATAAATGTTTTTTCCTACCTTTGGAGTAAATTCCCTGGCAGGAAAACTAAGTAGTGAAAGAAATCTCACAACACGTACTTAGTGTAAAATTTACTTAGAGGAGAAGATTAGCAGTTTGATTCATTTGTAAATTAACTTTTGACTGAACATGGCCGAAAAATATACTCTGCGAAAAGGGTTACAGTGGCATATATATGAGAGGATGTGAACATCTTGGGCCATTCCAATCATTAAAATTGAAGAATTGTATCAATGTTCCTACGTATCAATCTACCCCATCTCCCCCTTTACCAAAATGCGAAAGTTATATGGAGATTGGTACATCTGTAGATAAGAAAAATAGGACAATCCATACAGAATTAGTTCAGCTCCATTATATGATTAAGAAGCAATGAAGGTTTTCAGCAAGGCTTTCTTTAATTCTTTAGGGTTTGGTTGTTTAAAAACTATCCCACTTTTTGCTTACCTTTATACGCATAGTGGCAGTTTCATAATCCACCTCGGAAACTTAGAATAGCTCATAATAAAATATTGTATAGTTCAGCAACGGATTACGAGACTACCACTTTTGGATGATTTTACACCGGAAAGGGGCGTCAGGCAATGAGTCCATATGAGCGCATTTCTGGAGTTCTTTGTTAGATCACGCTCAGTAAAATGCAAACATCACCCTTCCATTCTTCACTTTCTCCCCATTTTGGTGAAAATAACTCCGCCCGGCGCATGCGCAAAAGCGCGGAGCGTTTCCGAATCGGTTACTATACAATACTGTTTATTACAAGTTTGTTATACACATCGCAAGTAAACGAAACCGTTTATTGCAGATATATTTAAAATATTAAAATCTCTACGAATATAATAAAAAAAAATCCTGAAGATATAAAAAAAAATGCTTCTTAAAACTGTTTAATTTTAAAAGTTTCAGTAAATAATCTATATTGTGATTGGTCAAATTGCAGACTTTGTGCTGTCATTCTGGTCTCTTCATTTGTCTATATATTACATTTTTATTTAAAGTGATCATTTTGAATTTCTTAAAATTGAACTTTTACTGAATATTTTATCATGTTGCAATATGAAGTCAGATACACACAGTGGCGAATCCGGGGTTGCTGCCCCTTCCAGAGCTAAACCCAAATTCTTCCTTTTTTTTCGAATTGCTACACCTCTTTGTTCTTCATCTCTTTTTTTAAAGATAAAACGTGGCAAAATTGCTTTCTAGCTTGACAAGCTCGAAAATTTCCACGCTTTTGTAGTCATACTTAGAGTTAACGCAGTCTAAAACATTTTTTTTTTTTGCTAGTTATTTCATTGTGTTTTTATTAAATGATCGAAAATATTGTAGTGTCGTTTGTGATTCTTGTTGTCAGGCGAGTAAAATTAATGTTTTGACTTGCATAAGCCATGATGTCACGACGATAAAAAAATGTTATGACTTCAGCCCCTTCCCCCCCTCCCAAACAAAATACTGGATTCGGCACTGAAAGCACTCATTCCGAAATAAGTTACTTCTCAATAAATCGTAACTGACAAAATTACACATAATGTTCGGCATAAGATATCTTCAAACATAATGCTATAATTGTTCAAAAGAAATCGTATTTTGTTACAGTTTTAAAACTCAGATTATTGTTCCAAGGATCATGGAACAATATTACAATGGAACAATGTTGTTAATTTTAACTGTAAACGAACAATTCAACAAACTAATCTTTACAGCACTATCGAATAACTAAATAATTTCTGAAAAGATTTCCCTAAGAATTTAAAATCTCAAAATACATTTAGAATAAAAAGAAATGATACTTACATTTTTAACAAACTCAATATTTTTCCATGTAGTGTTTTTAAAACCAAATCCATTGATTAAAACTTCATGTATGTATTTAGCGTTGAAACAGTGATCTAATGCAAATTTACTGTCTGATATATTTTTCACCTGAAAATATGATTGCAACTCAAATTAAAAGGCATATAATAAAATAATATATCGTAGCATTAATATTTTCGTTTCGAGGTATTTTCTTGAAATTAAAGCAAATTACTGAAACAATAACAACAGCACCGGAAAAGCGAGCAGAAAACATTGAAAGTCTTTCATAAATAATTCACAACCATACTTAACTGCAGAAAATAAAGGGTTGTAAAGAATATAGAAATTAAGTAGGTTAAAAATCTTAATTTCTCTTAACTCAGAATAGTCAAAATAATAAATTGCTTTGAAGTGGTCAACACTTATCGAGTTACATACATGATGAACGTGACAAAAGTTAATAAATCTTACAGAAAAAGTATATAAGAACTGAAAAATGCTAGTACTAGAAAGAAAAAATACTAGCAAGCTGAAATACTACTCAAAAGATTCCTGCTCAGATATGTCCATTTTGAAAATTTTGCGCGCGAAGCGCCGCGGGTCACCGGTAAACGTCAAATCGTTGAAAAGAGCATGCTAATTTGTCTACTGGACTTTCTACAATAACTTCAAAACGGGAAATAAACGAAATTAGGAATGCAAATTTGATAAGGAATAATGACAAGTGGAATATTTTGAGTTTAAAGTTATCTACTAAACTGATAAACAACTTCCCTAAAATGTACGTCGAAGTATCGTAAATAACTCTAAAGAACAAAGGGAAGCATTAATGAAAATCTTTGCAGTAACAGACAAGAATATTTAAACAGCAATAATTCAAAAAAAAATTAAAACATTTAAAAAATTTCTATAATTTTACAAATATTGGCTTCAGGATTTGAAAAATAAAAATTTCAAACAAAATATTTCGACTGTTAAAAGAAATCAGGATTTTATTGTTAGTCTTTACGAATTTTATAGCTAGAAAACAAAATATCTTCAGAAAAATACCAGTTTTTCTTAATAAAAAACCGCATTTCTTGAAACGAAACATAGCAACTGAGGTGCACAATTAGCATTAATATGTCCTACATATGATTAATTTGAATTTACACGATTTAGAAATACTCTCAAATTTTTAGTAATTTGGGAATGATAGCTTAAAATAGGCTCGCACGAGAGTCTTAAAGACAGCTAAAAAAAAAAAAAATCAGTTTTTAGAATAAACTCTTCCAAATCTTGATGCTTCAGAAATTATTCAAGATTGAAAATTAAGTTTTTACGAATTTTTCTTTTAGAAACATAATACAATTCTGGTTCAGGGATGAAAGTCAAAATATACTTTAAATCAAAACTTACCTCATTTACGTCCTTAAGGCAAAAATCTTGCATAGCTTTCTCGTATTCTGATAGGGGAGCTTGCGTTATATTCAAGAAATCAGTCAAAAAGAAATATGTCGCAAAAGCCTGGAATATTTAGGTAAAGTAAAAAATAGGAAGTCAAACTCATGTTTACATAAATACAGTCTATACATGTGTATGAAAAATACTTAAAATGATTAAAAAAATACCGGCATAAAATTTATTCAGATGTGTCGGCGTCGTTTTGCAAATTCATTTCAGAGAAATGAGGCCAAATGGAATTTTAAAAACGTTTTTGAAATCAAAAATGATTTATTGTTACAGTGATGTCTCAGAATACCAGTACTGTGAAGTTGTATGTTCACAGAAAAAAAATTTGCTAACTTCAAAATACACGAGTCCCAAACATGGCAAACGTCCTGAAATGTTCCAATCAAGCGAACATTCGATGTTTCAAAAAATCTTTTGGTAGGTAAAAGGTGTTATGAAGCATTATCAGGAGAACCCTAAAATTAAAAACATAAGATCGGAATAAATGGGGGAAAAGTGTGAATCTCTTACAAGAGAAATATGGAAGGGGAAATACTGAAGGATTTTTTTTTTTGTCACGAATAGCAAAATTTTAACTAGACTGAAGGAAAAAAAATTGAAAAAAAGAATGATTTATGATAAATGAAAAAATATGACACTCCAAAGACAATTCAGAAATTTAAGATGTTCCCTATAAGTCTAGATCATGGACTAGGGTTGAAATTAATTACGGAAGAAAGATAAGATTCTGTTTTGTCATCAAGAGAGTAATAGCGGGTACAAAGGCACCGCATCAGGATAAAATCTGAATACCAAATGTAAAACTGGCGAGTTTAATTTTATTCAAAAAACCTCTTGGGGAACTGCTGACATAAAAATTATCCTTATTTCATTTCTTCTAATTGATGTGGATTTCTTTTCCTTTATTTCCTCTTTTTGAATTTTTCTTGTGGTTTCATGCAAAGCTGAAAGTCTGCTCTAAACAATAAAAACCGAATATTTGCAAGTGTGCTGCTCTTAAGGTGTGGAAAGAACCTATTATAGAATAAATTAACTTGTTTGACTTTACGTTTTCGCAACTGCGTAGAGAAAATTTGGGAATTAACTTCACGTTTTGAAGGTACATTAGGGCTATTTTATGACGAACGTCGTCATTTCGATCCATAGTCAGATGAATCGATGACTAAAGATAGCACTCCCTCTGCAAACTTTCACACCACATCAGTCAGATTTTGATCCACCGTAACAGATTTAACATGCACCAATCCCACATACGATATGGATCTCGAACCCATGATTCTGCGGTCACGAAGCTCCGGCCCAAGAAGCTTTATCATGAGGCCACCGCAGCTCCAAGTAAAGGCATATAAATAGTATCGATATTACGAGCTTCGATTAATGCATGGTTCCTCTTCCTTTGCATGTATTCCAATTCTCTAAAGCTTTTAGAGATTTTTTGATTAAATTCGATATTAATGATTCATTATTCCTATGGAAGAATTTATTTTACATGTCTAAATATCATAATTTATCAATTTTTTAAAGTAATATTAAAATCAGCCGACTCAAATAATAATTAACCTTGATTTGCCAATAAAAATGTTTCTTTTTAAAACTCAAATAAGGAAATTTTGATATACCTCAATTTTTTCAAGCGAGCTTCTTTATAAGTAAAAATAAAAGGTATATTCGAATGATAATAAAGAGATGAAAAATTACCAGATATTTTTGATTATCAGGAATATTATCAAGTTTTTTAAAGCATTCCTTGAATCCAACCCTACGGCATAAATCGCTGTTTACTAAGTTGGCTACAGCGGTCTTGCATTCATCGGGAGAACTTTTTCCCATGAAGGTGTAGTTTTTATCCTGAAATAAATACAATTCCTGTTAAATATAAAACAAAAATACCAGTATAAAAACACAACATAATTTATTGCTAAAAATTAGTGATTTTGGTTTTAAAATGCGGGACGAAACATCAATAAAATTCGGCAATACAGAGTTTGACGAACAGAATGCAAATAGCATAAGTATTTATTATATACTAGCTGTTACCCGCGACTTCGTGCGCGAAGAATTTGAATTATTCTTTTTTTTAATTCACGAATGTAAATGTTTTGTTGCATTTTGAAAGGGGAAAGTAAAAGTTCTGACGGTGATAATACTTAATTGGACAGCTGACAGGAGTGTACTGTACATGTATGCTGATATAGTTATGTAAATTGTTTATCTATTCTAATATACTTTTGTATACCACGTTATTTGCACGGATGTAGAGGTTGTGTGGGCTGAACACACGTGAACACGCCATATATAGTTGCCCATGAGAAAAATATGGTTTTTCCAAATGTACGCCTGCCACTTTCAGTATCTGGCCCTGAGCCTGGCAAATGATATTTTTAAAGGGATTTGTTGCCTTCCGAACTGAGATGATAAATCCTTGGGTATTATCGGAAGGCGTGGAATTAAAATACTCTCTCTTCTCCCTGTATCAGTCATAACAGTAGCCTTCACGACGTTTGGACCTAGGTGTGTAATTTGTGACCGTGTGCCATTGCGCAGTCTCGGTATATCGAGGTTACATATTAGTAGTACTGGCACACCGGCATTCAATCTCGGCTTGTCGGAAGGTGCCCCTGACAATTCTAAGATTTTGAAGAGCTCTACAGAATATGATGTTCCTTGTTAATGCCCGTTATCGTATCTCCAGACGGATATTCTGTAATATCTCACTGTGAAAATTAAACAATACATCGAGAGAACAATTCACTAACGTCATTGGATCACTGTGTAACCGTATTAAAAGCTGTAAATGCTACGACAACAGGAAACCGGAAGTGTAAAGTCTCCTTTGTTGTTTATGGTCAAAGAAAGCAATATTTTCTTATATTAACTTTAACACTGGCAAAAGCCCGCGCGCGAAACAGTAATTTGGCTTGAATTTATTTCTTTAAGAATAAAAAAATATTGTTAGAAATTTCGTTACAAAAATATTTTTAAACCTTAATAAAAATCAGAGAAAACATTTCATCGCAATGGAATTAATAGCATTAAAAAGATCTTTTTCTGGTCTTTAAAATGGCATGAAAATAATTGTTGACTAATAAATATTTCAGAAGTTATTGGCAGAAAAAAGTCTAAGCATTAGGCTTAAAAGCAGATAATTTTCGATATTTAATTAAATATCTTAAGAACTAATAAACTCTGAAAGTTGAAAATACCACCTTTGACCTAGAAATATGCTCTAGAATGTCGTGTGTAAATTTCATGTCGCTACAATTCACCGTTTAGGAGGAGTTCTTGTGACCGACCGACAGACAGACAAATACATGTAATTTCTGCCTTATTTTATGGATACTTATAAATATAAGCAAAATTTTCAGAAATAAAGGCAAATTAGTTCAAAGTCTAACCATTTCCTAGCAACTGAGTAGCTATAAATTTGCGTTATTTCAAAATCGTCTGCACGTAAAATTTAAAAAATTAATAAAAATTGAAGGAAAAAGTTACAGAAAATAAATTGGTATCATTGAAAAGGTAAAATTTTTAACTTTAAGATGGTATAAAAATAATTTTTATCGGACAATTTGTTCCGAAGTTACAGTGGAAAAAAGGATTACGTGATAGTTGATTTTAAAAATAATTTTTTCCACATGTTTTCGCATTCCTGAAGGATCACGTGACAAATAAAATAATCTTCATCGCGAATCGCGGAGTCAATGGGCTTTCTTTGTTAATTATTTTTAATCTGTAGTCAAAAATAATTAATTTAACGTGATTTCACCTAGCCTATGTCCGTTCTTGGGTTTCAAGCTACAACTCTGCCAATTTTCATCCAAATCGGTTTTGTGGTTTGGTCGTGAAAGCTTAACAAACAGACAGACAGACACTTCCGCATTTATTATATTACTAGCTGTTACCCGCGACTTCGTGCGCAAAGAATTTGAATTATTCTTTTTTTTAATTCACGAATGTAAATGTTTTGTTGCATTTTGAAAGGGGAAAGGAAAAGTTCTGACGGTTGATAATACTTAATTGGACGGCTGACAGGAGTGTACTGTACATGTATGCTGATATAGTTATGTAAATTGTTTATCTATGATGATATACTTTTGTATACCACGTTATTTGCACGGATGCAGAGGTTGTGTGGGCTGTACACACGTGAACAGGTCACATATAGTTGCCCATGGGAAAAATATGGTTTTTCCAAATGTACGCCTGCCACTGTGTGTCATTGCGCAGTCTCGGTATATCGAAGTTACGTATTAGTAGTACTGGCACACCGACTATCATTCTAGGCTTGTCGGAAGGTGCCCCTGACAATTCCAAGATCTTGAAGAGCTCTACAGAATATGATGCTCCTTGTTAATGCCCATTACCGTATCTACAGAAGAATATTCTGTAATATTCACTGTGAAAATTAAACAAAACATCGAGGGAATAATTCACTAACGTCATTGGATCACTGTGTAACCGTATTAAAAGCTGTAAATGCTACCACAACAGGAAACCGGAAGTGTAAAGTCCCCTTTGTTATTTATGGTTAAAGAAAACAATATTTTCTTATATTATCTTTAACACTGACAAAAGCCCGCGGGCGAAACAGTCATTTGGCTTGAATTTATTTCTATAAGAATGAAAAGTATTGTTAGAAATTACGTTAAAAAATATTTTTAAACCTTTATAGCTATCGGAGAAAACATTTCATCGCAATGGAATTAATAGCATTAAAAAGATCATTTTCTGGTCTTTAAAATGGCATAAATATAATTGTTGTCTAATAAAGATTTCAGAAGTTATTGGCAAAAAACGTCTAAGCATTAGGCTTAAAATCGACTAATGTTCGTTATTTAATATCTTAAGAACTAATTAACTCTGAAAGTTGAAAATAACACCTTTGACCTAAAAATATGCTCTAGAATGCCGTATGTAAATTTCACGTCGCTACCGTTCACCGTTTAGGAGGAGTTCTTGTGACCGACCGATTGACCGACAGACAGACAGATACATGTAAATGCTGCCTTATTTTATGGATACTTATAAATATAAGCAAAATTTTCAGAAATAAAGGCAAATTAGTTCAAAGTCTAACCATTTCCTAGCAACTGAGTAGCTATAAATTTGCGTTATTTCAAAATCGTCTGCACGTAAAATTTAAAAAATTAATACAAATTGAATGAAAGATGTCACAGAAATAAAATTGGTATCATTGAAAAGGTAAACTTTTTATCTTTAAGATGGTATAAATATAATTTGTATCGGACAATTTGTTCCGAAGTTACAGCGGAAAAAAGGATTACGTGATAGTTGATTTTAAAAATAATTTATTCCACATGTTTTCGCATTCCTGAAGTATCACGTGACAGTTTATTGAAAAATAAAAATCTTCATCGCGAATCGCGGAGTCAATGGGCTTTCTTTGTTAACTATTTTTAATCTGTAGTCAAAAATAATTAATTTAACGTGATTTCACCTAGTCTATGTCCGTTCTTGGGTTTGAAGCTACAACTCTGCCAATTTTCATCCAAATCGGTTTGGTAGTTTGGTCGTGAAAGCTTAACAAACAGACAGACACACTTTCGCATTTATTATATTATTAAGGATTTGCGATTTAAGAATGCCATAGAATATAAATATCGTATTTATAGATTTTGTTGATGGCATTTCCAGGGCTCCGGGAAAAGCGCATTAATGCGCCCCCACCTGTAAAAACGAATAACTACAAACAGTAATCACAAAGAAAAACCCCGTCCCTGCCTAGGCATCCCGGTACTTCTGAAAGACCAGCCGCCGCGAAAGAAACAACGGCATTTTGGCCGAAGCAAAATAGCCATCATTACGAGAGGCCTATGTGCCGACCCTGGTACGACAAGTCATCGGAGATGGACCCTAAGAGGCCCACCACCTTTGCTATATATATCCCACCGGAAAGCGAGACTCTGCTTACTGTCTGTCCGCCACGAGAACTCTGCTCGCCAAGTTGTCTCGCTGACGGCGGTCGCTATAGCAACTGGTTATGTTAGGGAAGATCCATTTCGAATAGGCGGAGTCCGACGGAAAACGGGGTTTAATTTTATTCTTGGCGCCAGTGTGCGGTGGTAAAAAGAATACATCATTCGTAAACTTCTACCCACTCGAAATGGATTCCTCCTACGATAACTTATTTCTATAGCGACCGCCGTCAACGAGACAACTTGGCGAACAGAATTCTCGTGGCGGACATAGAGTACTTATACGGCATGTTCTCATCCCTGTATCCGAGGTACTCCTTTAAGCGGGAAACTACAAACAGTAAAAAAACAAAACTCATGAGCAGCGGCCACATGACAGTCGCACTCGTCTTTTAACTGAGCAATTAATAGCAAGGCAATTGACTAAGCAATAGGTAGGGGCGTCAATGCGTATCTCCATTTGAAATTTTGCCCTCCTCCGTCCTCTTGAGAATTACGACTGTGTGACTTATCAACGGACGGAAGTTCCAGTTGCTCGTTCATGTTAAGTATTGTTACGAAAACCCGACTTCTAACCACCTTCTGTAAACTAAAATTAATATCATGAGAATGTGCGATTTTATATTCAGAGAAAATAAATGTAAAAACATATTTCAACACATACCAGATCCCATTTCCAATATATGAAAATAAAACACCCTTGAAAGTAAGATTTTTTTTTTCCTTTTCTCGCAACGGCGGACCCTCCTCTGGGCCCTGGCCACGGGGATTTTGCCCCCTCTCTCGCTCTTGGCGAGCCTGGGCCTTCCAATAAGTTTCCTGACCTTTTATTTACCATTGCTGTTTTGATCATGAAGTTTTATACTTATCCGTTTGTTCGTTGCTGTTTTGAAATTAACAAATTTTTATTTTCAAAAAATAAAAAAGATCATGAATTAGAAAATTAGTTTTCTGAAAACGGGGTTCCCCTCTTGAGATACTCAAGTAAAAAAATAAAATTATATGGAATTTGGCTTGATTTGCTTTCGATTTGACTACGTAATGTCCTAACACTACCTTTACGAACTTTCCGTTTGAAACTACATAATAACTTGCCACACAATTGTGAATAACGTATAGATGAAAAGGATGACATTTAAATTAGTGTTCCAGTTTACCAATTTTCACATCAACTCAAATTAACAGATTTATTTATTTTCTTAGATTAAGAGAAAATTTTGAATTTTAGCAAAATCTAATGTGCACCAGCCCCTATGTTCGGAAATCTTTGATGAAGTCAATTTTCTAACTTGTGATTCTCCTATCATTAAATCGAGATTGTACCACTGGTTTGCTTTTTCCATCTGAAGTAGTAAAATATAATTAATAAGTCTTATAAAAAAATAGCTAAATCTTTCATAATCAAAACGTTACTCTCCAGTAAAGCTTATAAAGCTTTACATTTGAGTAAATTATCCAAAAAAAAAATGATTTGCTATCAAAAGTGGCTCATCCTAAATCAAAAGCTTTACTGCTCTCATTAAGGATAACTGGCATTTTGTCGTTTTATTGTCGTATTGTAGTGACATTTAATTCTTGAATTTATGGAATTTTCTAATGCATTGATCGAATTTTCATTAATGCATATGTCAAGAAAATTAATCATTTAAAATTTATTAAATATATCTTTTGATATAGAAAACGAGTAATAAATTTATGAAATTTTATTATTTGTTAATGAAGCAAACAGTTGATTTAATATTTTTCTTGAATAATTTTTTTATGCTAATTCTATTTCAAAAGTTATTAGTGAATTAATTCAAAATTGAAGTCTTATCTTGAAAAATCTACACTTTAAGTTGTTAAAAAACATAATTATTAAAAATTGTTATAAAAAAACTTAAATTATTAATTTTCTTCACAATTTATTTTTTCGCCTTGTATAACTTTGCTATGTTATTGACTTTGAGAGTTGTCACCGATTTTTTTAGGGTTTGCATTTTATTCACAAATTATTTCTATAAGGATGCAGTGTAAGGTTTGGATCGAAAGTATTTTTGTATTCAACTTTTCATTAACGCAAGATTGTTTTAAATACATAATTGGCTGTGTTTTTTGAAATGCTAAGATTTTTATAAAAGTATAGAGTCCTCAATTGCTTAACCCAGCTCCTTTGGACGCCCCCCCCCCCATCCTCGTTTACTGGTAAAGAACGCCTTGCAGTTTTGATAGAGGTTCCGACAAAACCCCTCCTTCGAGATAAAATTTCTGAATCCTGCTTAGAAAGAAATCGCCTGTGAGAATATTCATAGCTGGGTTTGTTTTTGGCAAAAGTCCAGTCTTCTTGTGAACTTTGACTTATATCCAGTCAACTGTCGCTTCTTTTCTGTCGTAACTTTATGAAGTAATCTAAGATTTTGCAATAACTAAGTCTCCAAAAACGTGGCGAGATGCAGATAAGCTTCAATGCAACCATTGGTTAAAAGTTTGGCGTTGGCCACTTATGGTTGTAACAAAATAGGAGGTCTTGACCAATCAAGTTTCTTTTTTATTCTGGCGAGATTTCCATTTGGTGTGCCAAATGGTGAGGTACAAAGGCAAAAAAAAACTCAGTTTAAGAGCTGGCTCGGACTGACATGAATTTTTGAAGAAGAAAACTCTGAAAGAATACACCGAAATTTCAGCTAAGTTTTGCGGTCCCTGATGCTGAAATGACATAGAAAAGATTTATCGGCCGTTAGACCGGAAGGCTAAACCCTGACATTGGAATCAAAGTGTAAAATCTAATTGATGGTGGAGTCTACAATATATGGCAGCAGATTGATTCAACACGCCGCCTGAAGACCCGTGGCGAAATCGGGAGCCATGAGCCAAGCCAAGCGTGGAGTTGGCGCTGCGAAAGCCTGGTGCCTTCCACTCTTTCGTCCCTAAAGGGCATATACGTCCCGGTGATTAGATTTCATTCTCTACTGATAAATAAATGCCACTTTTATATGGCTTTTTGTTCTTTCAGTGTTCTTAAGGAATTGGGGAATAAAATTATGATTAAAGAAACTAAAAACACTCTCAGATTGCAAATGGTGGACTTATGTTTTTGTTGTCTTCGTAACAAGATTGTTACGAAGCTGTAAAGTTGTTTCACTTACAAACTAATCTTATGGCAGGAAAGTGAGTTTTACTGGAGTAGTCCCAGGCGACTATACGATTGGAACATATTGTCACAGGAGATTTCCAGGAAATGGGAAAAGTGAAACACTTTAAAATCATAGTATACTTCTTTTAGTATGTCAGCATTAAATTAAACTACTTTTCACAGTTAAATTTTAAATCATCCAAAAGTCTGGTCGAAAGGGACTGGAAATCTGTGTTGATTCTGGTCTATAGTTTTGTGTGGCGCTAATTATTATTTTACCTTTGGCTTAACTCTTTACTTGTTATACAATTGATTTTTTTGAAATAATTGAAAATTAGCAAAAAATTACTTTAACGCCACATTATTAACATCACAGCTTTAAAGAAGTAATGGAATTGTTGGAAAAAGAAAAGCAACACATTGAATGACAGACTTCTTTTGAGCACACTTATTGGCTGTGTACTCCCTGTTTCGAAGTTAAATGTAACTAAACTAACGAATTTGTTTATGTTCCGTTTTGAAGCAACACGAAGGCTATTTTGGGACGGACCTCGTAATTTTGAACCGTGGTCAGATGATGAGGACGACACCAGAGCCGGCACCCCCTCTTCAAACTTCCACGCCACACCCGATGGATTTGCCGCGCACCAGTCCCGCTTACACGGCGGTTCTTCGGTGGAATCCAGTCTTGAACTTCGGACTCTCTGGCCCAAAAGCGGAGAATTTATCACCAGGCCACCGTGATCCCACACCAGCTGGAGGGCATTTAACAGATTTAACATGCACCAGGCTCGTATTCAAGGCAGTTCCTCTGCGGAATCGGATTTCGAACCAGAGATCCTCAGTCACGAGGCCTAGATTTCGTCACGAGGTTACCATGGCCCAATAAAATACCTTAACTTGAAAATAAGTCAAATACATATTTAGTATGTATATGTATGACATTACAATAAAAGTTAGCTTGCCAAACTTTTTGAATCAATGCTAGCCATATCTAGTTGAAGCTAATGGTAGAATTTTTCTAGAGGAGAAAGGATGGAGGACAATTTTAAAGTCACGATCTGTCTGTAAGATACAAATTTGTATTACTTGCAATTAAAAGCGAGTCCACTTCAACAGTTTACAAAGTTGAACATTTCTTTTTATGAATGTTTCTTCTTTACTATCATTCTCAGAGATAGAATATTCAATGAATTCTGCACAAACTTTTTGCCATTAGATGATTATCCAGCTAAATTTATACTTAACAGTAAACTAAGTAAACTCAATCATATCTAAGAAAAAAGGAACATTTTCATTTGTAATGTTACGTTTTACATTCTGTAATTATTTATTTTCGAGAGGGGAGATCTAGATATTCGAAAGAAAGCTCAAAAATAAGTTATAGAAATAAAAAATAGCATAATGCTCATGCTGTATCCTTTGGAATTGGTTTAAAGCTCTAATATAACTGCGATGACTGTGATATTCCACATGTAAGCTACAATATAGTATTTCTTCTGTAATCAGAGTAATGAAATAGATTTTTTTTATAAAGATCAGATTGTGATTGTATAATGGAATAGCAAAGTCAGTGGCGTAGCGAGGGTGAGTAGTGCCTGGGTCATAACATGATTTTTCGCCCTCCCATCATCATCATCAATGGCTTAGACTGTGTAAACGGCGCCAGGGGCACAGTATTTCCCCCCCTCATCGTATTTGACTTTAGCCCTTTGAGGACGATTGTCACAAGGGTGTGCCAGCTGCTCGTAACTTTAAGCGTGCGGCAGCGACTCCCGGGGAATAACATAATTTGTTTTTTACCCCAATCATCATTAGTGGCTTGACAAGAGTAAATGGCGATCGGAGCATAATACTTTTTTAGACCACGAAATTTTCTTTTCAAAAATGGCATAAACGCAGTAAGGTTTCGACTCCATGGCGCCCCCTAAAACTGGTACTCGGGGCATCTGTACCCCCTTGACCCCCGGTTGCTACGCCACTGAACAAAGTTTCCAGACGTATCAATCAAATAGATAAAATGCATTGCTTTTTGACTGATAGAAAATATGTAAATAACTTAGCTAAAATTTATTATTTTTTTAAAGAACGTTTAAAAAATAACACGAGTTATTTGACTTTTTGGAAATATTCTGCAGTTTAAAATTATCTCTATAAGAAATTAATGCTCTTACCAAAAGCTCCTTAGGCACTCTTACTGTTGTACTGTTCGTACAAGGTCGTTTTAATAATTCGGCTCCTGTTATTGTATAATTTGCTCCACGAGGAAAGCATGGATCTTGTATCACTGTCTTGGTTAAGTCCTACAGTGAAAGAAAAATGATGGTTAGATTATTTTCAAGCAATTAGCAAAAATGTATAGGCTATAAACAACTGTGGGAAGGGAACTAGAAGAAAATTGTTCAGTTACAATTATACAAGACGAATTTATTGAAAAAAAATCCTATATAAACCTCACACTTTGGTTAATTTTCATTCATATTTTAGCAATATCTCAAGCTTAAATATGGAACTAGACTTTAAAAAACCAACTCTAATTTTTTAAAAACTAATTAAATGGTTTTTTTACCGTTTGTATAAAAGTACAAAAAGCATAATCATTCACAGACCTTCATGATGACAAATATCACTCAAGCATCTGTCATCTGTGATCCACGTAAAGAATATGAAACAATCGAGATGATAATAAGTTCAAGAGTAATTTTTGAAAGCATGGATACAGAAGAACCTTTCACGGCCAAGAGTCGGACAGCGTCAATCAAGGACATGATATTTCACGAATAGATACATGTTTCGAGAATTTGTCTGTTCATCTTCCGGGGAATTAAGTATAGAAACGTGCAAATTTCGTCAGATGTGTTTTTCAAACCATCATCGTCAAGAACAGATTGATTGTGCGGCGACTTTTTTTATATTCGAATCACAAACACAACATTTTAGATTTAACAAAGTCAAATTTAAACAATATTTTAAAAATTAAAACTATAAAATGGAAGTTGCAGAATGTATGATAGCATGATTATTTATTTACAAATTAGTCATCGGCACTTTACAGTGAAGGTGTGGTCTCAATGAGCGTACAAAAGAGCTTTCTACAATCATACAGGGCGATTCAAAACTGTTAGGAGAGGTATAAAAAGAAATATGTCAAAACACACAAGATAGCGGAAACGCCAACCGAATGAGTTAGAGAGCGTTGTAGCTGGATTTCAGCGCTAGCCTTTAACCCTTTCGTGACTAACGGGGCACATACGTCCCAAAAGAACTTTGAAAACTACTTTTGGCTCCTTGGGCTAGTGGAAGTATTTCCCACCAGTCCTACCAAATTTTGAAAAGGAGATTTCATTCACAGAACATGATGCCACTACCATAGGTTGCTGCATTGCGGTTTATTTACAGAGTTGCATCAGCTTATTTAATAGCAAACGAGTGTGTATGTTTTGTTTCAGGAAGATATTGTTTAATTTCATTAAAATTGATTGATTTATTAATCTAATTTGCAAAACATTCTTTCTTTACAAAATTGCTCATGATGACACTGGGATACATATGCCCTACAGATCATGACGTATGGGCTGGTCCTAAGCCAGGGGATACACTGTTTTCTTAAATATAAACTACTTTTTTTTGGCATTCTAATGTACCCTACTCATAGTTCATGCTACCAAAATTGTGGTGGCTTTAAAAAACCCTCACCACAGAAGGGTTAAAATTTCGACTACATATGGAGAATGTGCAACAGTTTACCAATCTCGAGATGGTGTGGTGGACAAGTCTACCACGTCGCAAGCATCTCCATTGCCGCTGCAAATATCTAGGAAATGCCATCTATTTTTGAAAGAGTTTGTCAATCCATACACTACTGCTGTACACGTACTATCCAATAATTAAGTATCGTCAAACCAAGAGTTTTCAACCGTTGTTTTCTTGTCATTTCTACATTTTTGTGCATCCTTTAGCTCATTCCAGTGGCTTTCCGGTTATTCATTCCTATACTACCGGTTCTGGCTTGTTTTTGTGCTTTCTACCTGAATTTTGAATCATCCTGTATATTTTCCAAAGAGGAATGCATATTTTTTTTTGTTTCCAGGAATAACATTTTAAATTTTCTGTGGAATTACCTTTATAATTATGTACAAATCGATAGGAAATTCAAAACTTTCCTTGTGGCAAATAAAGGACATTTCCTAAGTATTCCGACAGAAAAAGAGGCACTTTAAAAACTACATCAGAGATAAAATTCATTCATAGCAACATAAAATGAAAGTAAATGTTTTCAATTTGTTACGGGTGCTTAGAAAATAGCGTAAAAATATATCACAGGTCAGGGCCGGTCCGAACAAAAGCGGGGCCTGGTGCAAGGCTGATTTGCGGGGCCTTGAAACTAATTTCCTAAAGCAAAATAATTTACTGCATTTTACTATTCATTTTACCGCAAAAATTGGCATATTGATGACTTAAGGAATATACGAAAATGTTAAATAATTAAATTATGTGATTTACGAACGATTTTGAAAGTGATTAAAATGTTAATTTATAAAAATAATTCAAAATAAAATATTACTATTTTGAATCATAAGAAAGATTTTTCTACAGATACGATGGTCATTGATAAGGTCAATATATTTTTGAGAACAGTCACATAATTTGAATACAGTTCAGATAAATTAATTTTTAAATAAATATTATAACATTGTGACCCTGTTATGCCAAACTTAACGACAAATTTTTAATTTCATTAAATAAATCAATGCAATTCATTTTGTATTGCAAAGTCGAATTTAAGTCTCTGCGTTTTTAGATAGTTAGTGAATATCATCCTAATTACATAAAAATTCCTATGATGTCCCATATTCGTGATAAATTTCCAATCTCTTCTTAAAAGAAAAAAAAATGTCACTATAGATTATTACTAGAAAATATCGAATTTGGAAATATTCTTGGACAGATAAAATAGCTGATCAGTTCCTTAAAATAATAACAGTTCATTTTTTTCTCACCAAGTTTTTATTTTTAATTCAGGTATTACTTTTGACTAACTCTTCCACTATTTCCATTGCAGTTATTAAAAGAAGATATGAATCCCGATGCACGATACTTTTCAAAAAAATTTAAAAGGACTTTTAAATATGAATTTGTGTTAAGGATATCTATATTCGAATTTTGAAATACCTGGCTTTCAATATTTACTTCATTTAATATGTCATACCAGATAACTCAAGTTAATAAAAATTTAAATGAAATTTATTTCTGATCAATTGAATTTATGATTTCTTCTCCATGTCAATAATATATTCATAAGGAAAATTCGAAGCTATAGAAAATTGTGATACTTAAATATGATTTCACAAATTTCACACTTTTGAAGTGACATTCCCACTTCGTTTCTGACAGTGGTTTTGGAGTAAGATATACGAGAGGCTTTTTTAATATATCCCAGCACATTACAGAACTTCCAAAAATATATGTGCTTTCATAAGTCACAAAAAATGAATATACAGAAAAGGTTTTGAAATGTCTCCAAGAACAAAATACAAATTAACACTGGTTAAAATCCAGACACGTCGGAGGGGGGAGGGAAAAGTATAGTATAAAATTCTAAAAGCTGCCTGCCAATGACCCCCTTTCATAACACTAGCACAGAGTTTGTGGAAGTGAAAAAAAAATTAAGTCGTCAGAATGCAAAGAATATACAATTTTTATTAATGTTTGGTAATTCAAGTTTATAGTAAAGAAAAACAGAATTAAAACAAAACTGTCCAAACTTTTAATTTTCAGTTTGAACTGGTGCAGGTCCACTTTTTCATTAACAATGGATGTAAATAATGAATTTTCTTTCATTGGCGGAATGACGTTGGCTTTTGTGAAAACGCTCTCTATTACAATCAAATTTTTCTTTTGCCGCATTCACTGGTATAAATCTAGACATTCTGAAGATCCGGACATTAGTCCGGACGTGAGCTTGAAATCCAGAGGTATGGAAATCCTAGTTATAGTACCAATGTCTATATAGTTCCACAAATATACTTCCAATTTTTCTGATAGGCTTTCAATTTTGACTGATAACTCTTTTCTTGTCTTTAAAAACAAATAAATCGTTCTTATATACTCACATCACTTTCAGAATCAACTACATTTACATATCTTAAAATAACGTATAATTGTTCTTGATAGCTCTGGAGTGCAATCTAATAAAGTTGTGAAATATTTAGCTTTTTTATTTAAATATATTATTTACTTTCTAACTTTTTTATCCAAAGCAGAAATCAGTTCGTCTTGTATTCTATGAGATAAATAGGAACGTGATGCTGATTTCACACAACGAATCCAAATATTGTTTTATGATTGGGTGAAATCTTGCAAGTGATGAAGTTCTATGAGATCTAAGAAATTACCGTTGTGTGGTTTATATAAAGCATCGCTACTTCCCTTAAATGCCAAATTATGCTCGGATAAATAGAAAATTGAACCCAGTATTCGTTCATAAATACACTTTACACAGTATGTTTCGGTTTTAGTTATTTTTTCATGTTCTCTTGTCACAGTGTTTCCCAGTTTGAAATTCTTTTTAAATTGTAACAATTCATATATAGTTTGTAAATTATCTTTCATGACTTTGTTATCGCGAATATGAATGAAACTCAATCATTAAATCAAACACAAAGAAGTGGTATTTGAGAGTGGCACAGGAGAGTAACCATCCCATCTTCGTTCTTGATGTTCCTCATTCTTTAATATTCTTAAATAATTTCAGAAAATTTTCTGCCATTTTTATTAATAGGAAAACAGTACATTATGTCACACCATTTTGCATGAAAGTTGTTCTAAATTTATCAGTTATAATTTCAGGCCAATTACTAGGATCATTGATATCGACATTTTGTTTTCAACTCTTTGTTGATCTTGTGGAAACTGAGATCCTTTGACTAATTCATCTTATTCGTTTGTCGACGCTGACAAAACATCGACATCGTCTATAGGTTTTCCTCTGCAACATAATTATGTTTCCTTTTTTCAGTTTTCTTATAATGGCTTTGCTCTTCATTAAGATGAAAGTTGTCTTTATGATGATTAGGATTGTTTTTGAGGATGAAATATGGCGTAATTTGATTTTCGCGATTTTAATTTTTCAATAATTGTTAATTATATGTTTCGTCAGTTTGTTGCAGATTTTCGGTTTTTAAAAATTTTGCAAGGGAGTTCCTCCCGTTTTCAGCAATTTTCTTTCTTTTTCTATATTTTTCTTAAATTTGTCAGATCCATACATTCATTTTCTTCCCGCATCTCTATCTCTAGCCCCCCCCCCCCAACCTTGCTCTTGATTGGTCGACTTGAAATGTGCACATATCGCGTGATTATATTCAAATGTGTGTATATTTGGATTAAAATAAAAATAGAAGGCATTTTTAATTTACAAAATCAGTCAGCTGCGCGGGGCCTTTAGAAAACGCGGGGCCTAGTGTGGTCGCACCGCCCTCCGGCCGGCCCTGTCACAGGTAACGGCGCCATATGTCAAAGAAAACGGGACTTCTAACATACGCTTGTTATAGTTTTTTTATATCCACACTGGTTTTTCACTTTAATTCTCTCTTACAAAGTATTTCCCATTTCCTCAGATTTATGATAACGTTATCAGTGTAAACGATACTGTTTTGTCTTCCAGATGGAATCACTCATTTTCTTCATCGCATAACTTGCCATTTACTGGACAGCAAAATCACGCGTTTCGCATCACACTCTTATTTAACATTTTAGTACTAAATATAACCACTAAATCCGTTCCTCTTTAAGAACGGTATGCCATTTTGAACTACAGTTGGATGAGTGAACTTCAAAGATAACCATTTTGTGAAAATGGCTGATCGGAATATGAAATTATTTATGTTAAACATTTTTAAAAATGAGAAATGATTTTTAAAAAACAAGCGTTGTCTCTCGATTTGTTTATTGCACAAGAAAGATGGGAGATATTAAGCTTAAAAAAAGATAGTGCGTGTTTAAAGATAGCATAAAAGAAAACTGTGTCTGAAGTGCTTTTTAAATCTTCATTTAAAGAATTTCATGCTAGAAATTTTCCATAATTATTTAAATGTTTGCAAAGAAAGAAAAGAATTTAAGAACTTTACCTTCACTAAGAGATATCTATATCTTCTCTGAGCTTCATCTCTACCAAAGCACAAGTTGCTGTGAGAGAATACGTTGTGTGTTTGGCCGTACAATTGCAGCTGTTGAATATTGGCACTTCCATTAGTATACTCAGGCAATGCGTAAGAAATTTGCATTGAAGCGCCTCCCATATCCAAGGCTCCAAATGTTGTGGGAACCCAAGGTTCGGTTTTCTGAAAATAACACTTGTGTAAATATAACATCCTTTAAGACATTTTTATAAATATGAAGTACAGCATCGAAATTTCAGACATCGAAAATTTGGGCTATTAAATGGAGGGAAATGTATTTGTATGAATCAGATTTACAGCAACTGAAAACAAAGCACATTGAAAAAAATCATGGTTGTTTAGAAAATAATACTTTTATAGAAGTTATCAAGGTGCTGTATATACTTTGCATCGAAAAACTAACAATCGCAATGCTAATTTCCATTTTACTTTTTCACCATTTCATATTAGTTTTAATTCTTTTGTTTAAAATTCATCTATTCTAGCTCATCTAGTTTCTCTTTTTCTTTCAATGAAATTTAGGATAAACAATATAAATAAAATATTTATTCATTAATTTTTATAATATTACAGAAACAATTATTTTATATATGCATTATAAAAAATTATAATATAAATATATAATTGTGATATAATTTTAATTGCATATATAATTTAATATTTAAATAAAGCAGGTACTTTTATGTTGGCCCGTCATGAACTACCGAAATGAGGTTTATTAGGAATTCAATAAAAAGAAGTTGATTAATTGATCAAATGGAATTAAAGTTAATCCAAATTTTTGTATCTATACTGCATGAAATTGTACATTCCTTATGAATTTCAGCACAGAAAAATTATATGACTGAAAAATAAATGATGGAGCTGTATTGTAAAAGGAGAAATAGTTGTTACAGAAGCCGCACTAGTTTCTGAAAATGAATTCCTGCTAAACGTAACGCGATTTACTAATTCATTCACTATTGAAAGATTAAGAGAAAATTCCGAGGATAAATTTTAACAGTATACAATAGCAAACAGAGTTGTGTTAGATGGGCGTTGTTTGTATTTATATATTATTTGCATTGAGATTTTTAAATAGCATTGAATTATTATTGTACAATTATTTGTATTGTATTTGTATCGAATTTTTCCCCCTGCCGACTAGAGACAAGCTTTAACCCCCCTTTGTGGAAGCTGGGTCGGCGTGGGAAACAAAAAAACAGTTGTGTTAATATGGATCGTTTTTAAGAAAGTGCGTAGGTCTGAAAAATCTGATTATCATGCATTACCTGGGGTATTTCTAAAGTTTGTTGAAGAAAATTAGCAGTTATCCACCCGTAAACTCCTTCATCTTCTCCAGTAATGATTTCTATAGCTTTCACTGACAATCCTGTTTCATTCAGTTCATTGTTCAAATGATCTAAAATTTCATTAGCTCGAGTCTCGTTGGCTAATCTATAATGAAAATCAAAATAGAGCTGTAAAAAGACATGTGCAACTTTGTCTTATGACTAAAATGAAAGCCACTTCTGATGTAGAAAAGAAAAACAATGCACAATTAAATCTTACGTATCTGTGCTATTAAAAAATATACGCAGTTACGCTTTAATAAACTAATCCTTACTTTTCGTGATCACGAGCCTGATGCACAGGCATGGTTAAATAAAGTTATACCCTAAAAGACAAGAGCGTCTTCCTCTTGATAAATAAAAATGTGAAAACATGTACCTTAATTTCGAAGACTATGGAAAATTAGAAAAATATCCCTTAAAGTTGTAGATACATAGAACAATACGAGTTAAGAGAGCAAAAAATGAATTAAAAATATGCATATTTGTCTATATTCAAGATCCATCTACATTGTGTAAATAATACCTTTATTAAGCGAATCAAATGCACGGTATATTAAGTAACAGTTAAAGAATGATGAACAATTTAACACAGGAAAGAAAAGAAAAAGAATGTGCATTCAGTTCTACTGATAGAAAATGTCAAGACCAATTATTTAATTCATGTCATGGGAAAGTACTTCGCTGAATTATAATAATTCAAGTAAAGCTCCGATTCATTTAAGACGTTCTGCAGGTTTCCTTATTAGATGTGCTTTTATAGGTGCATTTGAATTTTTTCTTTTCTTGTCATGTTGAACAGTTTATTATATTTGATTCCGGGTTATTTCAAAATTGTCAAAAAGTATATTTTCTTTCCTTTGACTCTTTTTTTACGTACAGTGGCTCAAACAATTGAGAATACACCTTACTTTTACTTGATAAATCCAACTTTCAATATAAATAACTCATTACCAAGAAGTGCAAACATGATTTTATTTTTACAAATAACAAATGGTTTAATTTAAAGTGAAAATAAAGAACAATCAACGAAAAACTTCTAAAATGAAAATTTTCAGAGGCATTTTAAATAAACATATGCAGATTTTTACCTCAAAAAATTAAGAATACACCAATGAAATTTTTGTAATATCTCACATACAAAGAAAGTGTCAATATTTAGTTGCATGTCCTTTGGCATTTATAAAGTCCTCCAAACGTCGTGGTACCGATTCGACCAACTTTTTGGTGGTATCTGAAGATATTTTACCCCATTCTTCTTACAACACTTGTTTTAAATGGGCTTTGTTTCTAATTTTGTGTTTTTCGACCGCTGTTTCGAGTGTGGCCAGATTTTCTATGACATTGTCTTCGGAGAACTGTGGTGGTGTGTGCAACTGCTGTTTACAATGAAAAAGACACCACATTTTGACGTTACGTGCCGTGTATTTGGGTTCGTTGTCGTGCTGGAATACGAAATTTCCATCTAAACCCAAATTTTTAGCACTTTCTTTTAGACTGTTGTGAAGTATATCCAAGTAAATCATATGGTTCATAATGCCATCTATAAAAACTAAATTTCCTACCCTGTTTGAAGCCTTACAACCCCAAACCATGACGGAGCCACCACCATGTTTACTGTAGGACGTAATTTTTTTGGATCGAAAGCTGTTTTGGGCTTTCTCTACACGGTGCGACTGCCGTCACTCCGTCACTGCCGAAAATGTTGAATTAACTTTCATCATTAAATTTAACTTTATTCCAAAAGTTATTGGTCTTCAATTGATGAGATTTTGCAAACTCCAAACGCTTTTTCTGATTTTGCAAGTTGATGAACGTTTATTTCTAGCAACTCGACTTTTATATCCATCTTGTCTAATTAAATTTCGCACAGTTTCAGCACTTACACTTCTGCCAATGATTTGAGAAGTTTCTGCAGCAAGTTTGACTGCACTTACTTTAGTATTAATCTTGATTTCTTTCAAAATTTTCCTTCTTTCGACATCACTCAGAATAAATTTCCTTCCTCTTCCACTTTTATTTTCAATCAATCCATCACTTTTAAATTTTCCAATGATTTTCTGGACACATGTGTGGCTTCTACCAACAATTTTAGCTATTTCACGACAAGATTTTCCATTTTTAAAATAATCTTAATACGAATTTCCTTATATCAATACTAGTTTCTCTTCGAGGAGCCATTTTCCAATTAAAAGTTTGGCTTTAAGTTCATCTAACAAACTTCATCACACGAAAATGATCGGTGAAAAGGCACGCACATTAGATTAAAATAGCAGCCAAGTAGAAAATATTTTGTGGTAGTTAAACATATTTTTTATAAGTGTATTCTCAATTTTTTGACCACAAAATTTGCCTAATAAAGTTTTAAAACTGCATAAATAATATGATTTTTAATGATTTTTTTTTTATTTTGTGTATATATAAAGTAAAATGTCCATAGTTTAATGCCTCTGCAATACGTTTTGTTATAATTATATATTTTGCGCACTATTCATCATACAAAGTGTTAATTTGCGCAAAAAACGAAGTGTATCCTTAATTGTTTGAGCCACTATATATGTGTGACATCGTGATTTTTATCTTAAAAAAATAAGAAAGAGTTTGAAATTTTTGTAATGAGCGTCATTTGAACAGGTTATTTTTTTCCAGAAGATGGTACTTTTAAATAAATTTCAAGTTGCTTGAGTTAACTATCGGTACTTTTGTTCTAGTTTCTGAACCTATGGTTCAGAAACTAGAACAAAAGTACCGATGACTCGTAACACATTCACTGCCACCGACGCGCTGGCGTGTCCGGAACCTAATATCTAATTAGATGACCTCTTCTCTACTGTAGTTAAGAAATGGCAGAGAAGCAGTCATCTAATTAGATAGATTCGAATGTCAGACGTGAATAGTGGCAGCGAATGTGTTACACTAAAAGTCTCAGAAGGGAGTCGCATGGCTGAATTTTAAAGCACTTTCTTCTGTCAGATTCTTTAGCGCATAGTAGCGAAAAATAAATATGCAAGCCATTTTCATTTAAAACGTTTCATTAAAGCTGAATTCACAAAATGGAATAGAATCTAAGAAAATAAAGTTCCTTCATCAATTCTTAGCGATCCACCGGAACAAAACTTATTTCATGATAAAATAAGAGAATCTCCCTATACAAACATAAGCGAATCTTTTAATCATTAAAAGGGTATTTTTCTTTTTCCTTCACTAAATGCCGATAGATGAATCTATTAATAGATCATATTAATTGCCGGAAATAAACTTTTTCATTTGCCATAATTTATATCCAATTGATTTATTTTAAAGTTCTGGATTATTTAGACTAACAAAGTCCAATAATAAGAAACGCATAAAAATATCGACGACAAAATGTATATTTTCTTTGTCAGTATTTTAATTAACACGATATCTCGCAAAAATCCAGTAATTAAACATTTACTCAACATCAAATATTTATAAACTCATCCGATTTTATTACAGATAAGTGTGTGCAGTTTCTCTATTTAGTTAAACAAAATTAAACTGCAACATGATTAATTTAGATATTAATACTGAAAACAATTTCAGAGTAAAATAACTTCTGAAATTTTGAAGCTCTTTGAATGCAGGCATAAAATGTTATAACTTTTGCTTAAATTCTACAGAAATATCAGTTAAAATGATCGCAAAAAATTCAATTTTCAACCGAGAATATTTTTTTTTTGCAATTACAAGATGAATTGGATGCTTAATTAATGAGAATCTTCTTATTAATCCAACAACCGATTCAAAATGCATTAACATGATTTCTCAGTAATCTGAAAATTTTAATACACGCAATATATCTTACCTAAGTAACCTCATACCAGCTGTAGCTGCAAAGTATAATGGAGTTTTTGAACGAGCTCTCTCATCGATATGTTTTGTTACACTTTTGGCACAATTTATTACTGGATCTAACTTCATAGGATCCATTTCAGCTATTCCACCTATTGAATCATACAGTTTAATATATTAGATTTTATTTTCAAAGAATAAACATTCATTAAATATTGTTACAAACATGGAAAGTCGCTTCCCAGCAATGCGAGTCTTATGGTTGGGAAGAGAGTTTTACGGGGTAAGTATGGGATGACGGGTAGTAGCCACGTATGTAACCCTGACATTGGCGACAAATTTGGCGACGAAATATGGGATCTCAAAGGTGCTGGAATCTTTTCGATATCTCTATTAGGAGAGGAGATACGCTTGAATGTACTAGATGATTCCATGTGACGTCAAGGCCTGCCGGGGGAGACTATATAAGGAGAGCGCTTGGATGACGGGGGGGAATGTTGATCGACTGGGATCGCTTTGGAGTTTCGTCTGCAGTGCGAGCTAGGAAGCTGGCGAGCTGAGCGCTATTGAAAGTGATGTTATTATCGTTATTAGTGATTTGCTGACTGTTTATGTTGCTAAATCTCAAAGTATTGTACTGTTTTTACCTGTGAATTATTGTCTGTTTACGTTGCTAATCTTGGCAAGATCTATTGTTTCCCGTTACCTGTGCTGCGTGTTTTCCTGCATATTTGTGAATAAACCTTCATCATCCTGCGCGTTGAACTGTTTACACCATACGCTCACAGAACGATTTTTGTAACAATATTAAATTGATAAAATAAAAGCTAGATTTATAAACTAAGCTTCTGTTTTTGCAGAAGGAATTCATTTGATTAAATCAAATGGGACATTTACTTTGTATATGATTTTTGAATTAACTTCTCCTATTGCTCTGATCTAACATCTAAATTGGAAGAACCGCGTAATTTAAACCGCAGTCAGATGACGAAGGCGACACCTCGTCTACACATAAACACCAAAACAATCGCCAAATCAAGTCTGATTTCCGACGAAAGATTTAACGTGCGCTAGGTCGAAGAAAGATATAGAGCCGTCAATCCTCTAATCTCAAACAGTGGCGGTTTTTCGCACCGGTGCTAGAAGCGCTCAGCCTCTAAATCTATTCGACGTACATCGCAGTGCTAAGCGCCGACGGCAAATTTATGACATTGGGTAGGGAAGGGAGTCTCAAAACAATTTTGAGCCTGTGGCCACGTATTGTCAGAATTTGCCACTGATCTCATAGCCAAAACTCTGCCACCAAGCTACAAGTTTAGAAGGCCAGAAACAGAACGGTCTAAATCAGATGTTTGATCGGGATAAATTTATCGCAACTTTACCAATAGACAACAATTGGACATCTGACTGCAAATCTGAACTTTTACTGCTTGAATTTCGTTTAGAAGCATTTCGCCATTCCGATTCACTATGTTAAATAATAATGTTTCAAGTTGACACAATCAGTGGCGTACCTACATAAAATGGCGCCTAAGGGCAAATTCCAAAACTGCGCCCCCCCTTCTTTTGAAATGTGATCTTCATATTCTTTTCGGAAACTTTATACCGGCGAGTAAAAAGATTGAAAGTGCAAATAAACTTAAAAAATAATGAATATATAAAAAATATATAAAACTTAAAAATATTTTAAAAATTATTTTTTAAGTTTATAGGACATTTATTTACACATAAAATTTTTACAAAATTCCTCTTCATTTTCTCAGAAAATTTGGTGCATTCTAATTTAATTCTTTAAATATGTCTCAAGTAATAAATTCAAAGTTGTTTGTAAAAACTTTTTATTTATATTTTTCTAATATAACCAAAGTACTCGTCTCGTACTTTAAAAATAATATAAAATGTGTACAAATCTTTTAATCCATTGAAAAAACCACACACCTACGAATAATGAAAAAATTATTTATAATACTTTTTTGCCCATATACATTACACATACAGACACTTTATGGCAGGAACTTAATTTTTCTTTTCCTTATACAATCATTCTCATCAATTATTAAAGAAATCGCTTTCATTTATCTTGATTTTAACGCCAATACGGACTGATAATTTTTATTTGCAATTGCAAATTTTATGTGGTCTTTTCTCCCTCTTTCAATTTTTTTTTTTTGGCAGAACAGCCGAGTTCGGATTTGCGAAATAAAATTTAAAATAAACACTATCGCATTTTGAGTATGCAAATATTCAGTATTAAAAACAATGTAAAGATATCTAATTAAAAGAGTGAACTTGCAATAGAATGGTGTGTTTTTACACTATACCAAAAAATGGAGGTGGTTTTTTTGCGTTCTTCACTCACACGCTTTGCTGAATGAAAATAGGAATGACACATTTTTGCTAACCATTTATCACCAACTTCCGAAGAAACCGATATCCAATCGGTATGAATCAGGCACACCTTTAGAAACCATAAGAAATCCTGCGGTGATATTCGATTCCTAACCATCTTCCACCCAAATGAGGCACAAATTTCTGTCTCGGTAGGTTGGGAGCTCTAAACGAGCGTTGAGCGTTTTGATCAGCAAATCTCCGAAACATAATAATATTTGTTACTTTGTCACAGCTTGGGGCTCCTGGGTTGTAAAAAAGATTGTATTAAGATTTTCCCACTCTTTGTTGAAACCATTTCAATTTTTAAGATTCCTGGGAATAAGAGCTGTAAAAAAAAAACGACTTTTCTTTTAAATGCAACCAATCGATTCCTTAATTTTGCGCCCCCTTGTAATTGCGCCCAGGGCACGTGCCCTACCTACCCCACCCTAGTTACGCCACTGGACACAATGGATTATTTAAACATATATAAAAAAAATATCACTTACCTTTAGCAAGACATGTTGTATCCTGTGTCACGCATCCAGTGCCCTTTTGTTTATTACCTTGCCATTTATAAGCTAAAGTATTAGTTTTCGACGAACCTGCGTCCATTACAACACCATACTGAATAAAACAATACAAAAAGTTAAATCAGGCAATACTACATTTCTACAATACAAAGCATTTTATTAACTGAAAAATAATCCACAGCACAATTTAATTTTAGTTTAAAATTTTACTAATTTTTTTAAAAAAATTGTCTTACGATATATTGATAATTGCAAACACAGAAATGCTTTAAATCTGAAAAAAGAAAACGATACTAACAGTTATTCCTTTGAAATAAATCTTCATTTGATTGATATACATGATGGAGAATTTATTAAAGAATGATTATGTAATAGCGACTTTATCAACTAGTAATTATATGCTATAGAATTTATTAACAGTGATTATAGTATAAGACGATTAGTTCTGTAAACACGAAAATTATATACCTAATTTACAAATTTGCTGAAAAAAACTAAGAAATCTTGAATCAGTCGATTATTGAAAAATTATCAAACCACCAATAACGTAACAATAAAAAAGAAAATTAAAAGTTACTATTGTTACTACGTTTTGAAGGGATAAAGATTAAAAACTGATATTAGATCTCCTGTTAACTATTTTTGACTTTCCGAATCTTTTTATAGTGTTGATAACTAAAGTTTACGTATTCATTGATACCATTTCTGTCTACACAAAACGGTTTCACAGTTCGCAAGTTCATTAATCAAAGAAAAACATTTAAGAAAGAAAAATGTAGCATCGCTGTTCTTTATGAAAGCGTTATAGTTCAGTAAAATCTAAATTTTATTTTTACAAATGATCGCTTTTACATTTAGTTATGAAGGTTTGAAATCAAATTCCCTCTAGCTGCTAAAGATCACTGAAATTACTGTAATGACACAACGTGTTCATGTAAATAATAGATTAATATTTTTAGTGTAGTAATATAATTTGTTGAACTAACCATTGGCCAAGAATATGTACATAATGTAGTTTAATATTTCATTGCAATTGTTTTAATTCTTACTTCGAATACTTAGAAATCATGCATTAATCGGACCAATGTTGGCAGTGAGAAACTTAAAGATTTTATCTCCACAGGTCTAAGAATTTCCACATATACTTTTTGGAACTTTTTCAGTAAATTTTTATTTTCGGAATTATGCGGTGTTCTGTTAACATCATTAGTTGGTCTTAGTCTCATTGAAACTTTTAAATTATCATAATTTGCGAATATTTTGCATACTTATTTATCATAATCATTTCACATTCAGAACTTACTCCAGAGTATTTGAGGTATGCTTATCGAAGCCCCCCCCCTCTTTTTGGTTATTTTAAATACACCATAGACAGAGTGATGATTAAAAGGAAATCCTTTAAAGGAAACCTGAGCTATCCTGACGTAGGCATAGATACGGGTTTTAAAAATTTTAAAATATTCAAAACATAGTCTGCAGCTGATGACCCGATTCCGAGAAATCCAAAAGTACTGAAAAAATTGTGAACTGTTTTATAAATGGTTTGAATGCTATGATGATTTATTAAAACAGATTACTAAAGTACATCAAAAACGGATTAATACGGTTTAGTATTGTTTACCTAGCATTTTATGAAGTAACATCTCTTGGGTTTTTATTCACAGTGGAATTTTCCATGTGAACTTTGTATTCATACTAACGCAAGTCGAAATTGCAAGTGGCGAAGATAATGAATCCCGACCATTGTAATCTAGGGAAATAATGTATACAGACAAGATCTATTGAGAATTAGCATTAAAATGAAACAAAATCCAATTTATGAAAAGTCGGAAAGATCAAATTTGAAAATATAGCAAACAGAATGGACAGATGAAACTTCATACTAGAATTATATTATTTAACCCTTAAGAGTTAAACATACTGATTAGGTGCTTAATAATAGCAACTGTGAATACTAATTAAAGCAATTAAAGGTTGCAGGTAGGAGACGAATTTCATGGATACACTCCTGTTGGTTTACAAGAGGAATGTAAAAAATGAACGCATTATTTGAACAGGCCGACCTGTCGTGCCATATTCAGCTCATCATACATTCTTATTGTATCTAAGGCAATTTAATATGCATATGTTGCATAAAGTGAGCGTTAGTTACTGTAGACATCTCAAATGAGTTGTAGTAGTTTTGAAATCCAAAATAGTGTTGAAATCCAAAATAATTTTATTTAAGACTCGACATATTACTTTAATTAGATGATAGGCTAATTTAAGATCTTAGATGATATTTTAGTTAACTAAATCCATGACCAAATAGGAAAATGTAGCGAGTAGAGTTATGTGTTCACCTGCGAACATGCAATCGGAAAAGGAGAAGGTTAAAAATGGACGCTTGGCTTTTAAACTTTCAAAATGGGAAAACCTCTCATTTTTACTATTTCATCAGCTTTATTGGTATTCGGGAAACCAGAGGTTAGCGTCATTCGAGTTAAAGCAGAAGTGCTTTTTTCCTTGAATTAAAGTAAAAATGCTCTTATCTTTGAATTAAAGTGCTTTTATGTTTGAAATTAAGTGAAGAGAAAAAGAATTACCACACATATATTGAGTTTAAGAACATGATACCAGTAGAGTTTGAAATTGTTGACTTTTGGTTTTATATTTTTCTCGGTTCCTTTGTCTAATTTCTAGTAAATCTAGTCTCTCAAAAAGTGGCAATAGATTTTGAAATAAAGCTTTACTTTGAAAAAAAAATCATTGCTTCATACTTACATCGTAGGGAAATTTCCCTCCAGTCAATCCATAAACCATTGAAATAGTGAGAATGCCTATGACACCTATGATTAACGCTCCTAGAGCCACTAGAAGGGGCCATTGTTTCAATGAAAATGAATTGTCTGAAAAAGAAAAACAATAAAATTTACTAAGCGATATTAGATTTTATCAGTGAAAATAAGATTTATTAGGTAGCGATATAGATTCAACGTAAAACATTTGTGGAATTATTATCTGAATTTTTATAACTCGGAAAAAACAGTTTCATTCAGTACTGTGAAACTTCGATTAACCGTCAGTTTCTGTTATCCGTCATCGTCTAAAAAGCAAAAAGTAATGTAGGTTTATAGTTTTACCATACATTTCTGTACATTATTACTCTTGTATTGAAGTTTATATTGATCGTTTTGTAAAATTAAATACAACGTGCATGTATTATTCATTTCTAAGGGATTTTATTTTTACTTTTGTCCCAAACCAGCAGTGAAATCACGTTACTGTACATACGTATTCAGAGATTTCTGTTATCCGTCACAGTTCTGGTCCCGACGGTGACGGTTAATCGAAGTTCTACTTATTTCATTCTGAAAAACTGATTGTGTTAAATGATCGACAAGCAAGTTCAATTTTAGTTTGGAAAACAATTACATATGCATAAAAATACTATTTCCCGATTCAAAAGGAAAAAAAATAATTACTCTACTCTAAACTTGCTATTAATTTGAAAAGAAAATAATTTATTGCATAGTCAGATAGATACCTTCTCTGGAACAAATAAGAAAATTAAATGATCTTAATGATAATGATTAGCATCGTATTATTCGTTCATCTATTATTCGTTCTGTTCTAGAGTTGTGCTTATAAAATGACAAAACTTCACATAATATTTGGCAACTTTTTCAATACATGAATAAGTTTATGATGCTATTATGTAAAAGGCTTACGAGAGTATAAATAAGATATCTTAGACATTTCTAAAGATTCAGAAATTTTGTTTAGTTAGAAAGGAAAGCGTCAACTCTACTTTCTACAAATTACTGCAATTAGGCCTTGGAATTTTGCTTCATTATCGTGCCTTTTAAATTCGACAATTTATCTCTACAAATAACTAGAGAGATACGTAATTATAAATGTAAGCAAACCAGTTTTAGAGTTGAGGTGGTTAATCAGGAATGAAACATCTCTATATATAAAAGGCAAATGCCACTGACTGACCGACTTATGAAATCTCCCAATTAGGCCTAGAAACTTGAAATTTGACAGGCAGTTAGTTACCTCTTGGATAATAGGTACTCACTAAGAAAGGAGTTTTCGAAATCTTAATTTGATTCTTAATTGCTATTTAAACTAGAATTTTGACTGACTGCAAGTTTTTTTTAATAACTTCAAAGTATATTATCGCTCAAAAACTACTTTTTACAACTTATTACAAAATAGCTATTTAGTGACATTTGTTTCATTTCCTTGCCCCAATTATTCTTTCATTGCAATAAATTTTTCAAAATAAACCTTAAATACAATTTGTAAAAATACTTTTTAGAGGCTAAATAAGAAATGTATAAAGAAGAAATATTTGTAATTGTCAAAAAATTCTACCTCGACATTTTGATGAATCTCCTCGTTTTACACCTTCATGACACCGAAAAAATACACTTTTAGAATAATGTCTGTCTTTCTGTAAACACGATTACTCAAAAGTACAACGAGTTAAGGAATGAAATTCGGCATGTGGCCTTTAGACAAAAATTGTAAATTTTTGGCAAATTTTGGATGCAATCCGTCAACGGAAGTGTGTGTGTCCGTCCGTGTGCATGCGAGCACGATAACTCAAAAACCCAATGAAAAGGATCAATGAAATTCGGCATCTAGTTTCATCACAAGAATTGTAAATGTGCATCAGAAATTGGATCAAATCGATCATCAGGTTGAGTACCTATTGGTCTGTCTGTGTGTATGAACATCATCTACTATTAATAAAGGATAATTGTGTGTTGGAGATATACAGTACAGACCGATGGCCCTAGAGCTACCAAATTTGACACAAACATACTTTAAAGGGTGGAAATGTGCACCTCGGAGCCGAAGGTAAGATTTTTTTAAAAATTTTAATTAAAAATTAAGTGAAATGTTGACGTTTGTCCTTCATAACTTCTGAGAATATAGCACAAGAATTATCTTTACCCCATCTAAAAATTCACAAATATTATCTTTATCTTTTTATATAATATCAATTATCTTTATTATCCGTCAATATCTTTTCAATAATATCAATTAAAGTTTCGTACAATTATTTCTCTAATTTAAATTAATTTTTAAAAATATTTTTAAGCATAATTTAAAACAATACTTTTCATTGTTGCAATGAAATTCAAACCGTTTTCATTGTTTAAACAAATATTTAATCGCGTTAAGCTAATGCCATTCTAATGCATCTTACATTCTTTTATTTCATCAATTTTTCTGTGAAATCTGTAAACCCCAGATACTTTTAGCATCCTTTTAGATAATAAACATATTAGGAAATATATCCGGTAAAATTGTAGATCAATGTCTGATTTCAGACAAAATCCGAAAACGGGCAAAGGTACTGTTAGAAAATGCATTCGATTTTTTCTTTATATCGCGAAGCTAAATCCAAGATACTCCATATTGCGGAGGTATACAAGAAAGTTGAGGGGAGCACCCTCCTACTGGTTATGGTTATAATGAAATTCAGATCAATTTTGTTTCATAAAATCTTTCAAAATAAAAATATATATTTATTATTCTTTACCTCGTTGCACACCGCGAGCAAAGCTGCGACGAATTACTATTTTACAATATAGGTGAATCTCAAATGAATTTTTAAATTGGAGAACGTCATCTTCCTCATTTTCGTTTTGACGAAGAAAATTGTAAAAAAAAAATATTTAATTGCAAAGCTTTTATTGAATAAATGCAGCACAGAACTGTATCAAGTGTAATGGGAGGTTATTTTGAGCTGTCAAATGACAGTATCAACAATTTAACTGATATCCAGATGTTACGAACTACATAAAAGTGGATGAAAAAGGTATAAAAATGCGCAATTGCCAGTGTCATGAAGTACGAACAAATTCATAAAAATAATTTCTATTGCACATTTATGTAATTGGAATGGTACAATTATTGAAACACTATACAAAAAGGTCAGAACTTTTCCTGGCCTTAACAAAATTACCTACGCATATGCGGTCACACTTTTAATTTGTCTGAAACAACTCACATTTTAACCAAATTTAAGACGGATTGTTGAGTATCACTTCCATTTGTTCAAGACATTCCGAGCATATTCTCATGCATAACTAATGAAGAAATAACGAATGAATGAGAGAGAGAGACCGTACATTTAGATAAAGGGACTCAAGAAAGCCTCAATAAAAGTTATTAAAAAATTTGAACAATCCATATGAACAATGCAAAATACGAAAATGAAAATTGATGTGGACTGAAATAACTAGGGCATTTTTCAGTGATTGATGTATTTACTATACGATTTCAAAATCAAACCTTAAGCAACTATATCAGCATCACGCCCTGAACACAAAACTTTGTATTCCTACTGACACATTTTTATCTGTTTATTCTTGAGATAAAAATGTGCCTTGAATATCACCAGTTTTAACTGTTTAAAGATTTATCTATTAAAGGAATCCGCAGTTTTCCCCTCTGCTCTTAAGGCATTATTTGCAGTTTTGCTTCACTTGTTTCATTAACTAAACCCCAAACTTTAAACTCGCATTCTAATATATAAATATTTCATTTCTTCGTTCAATTTTTACTTAATGGTAGCTTTTAAACGTAGTATTATACAATGGCTTCTTAGTCAGGGGCGTATTAAGCTTGCTGGGGAAGTTTTTTGGGGCCCCCTAAAAGTATGACGAATATGTACTTGAAAATTTCAACTTGTTAGTTATGATGATTTAAAATAAGATAATTTGCCAAATTTTTAATTAATAAGTCGTTTACTTAATTAGTTTAATTAATAGTTGTCGATAATTAATATGCTTTGTATTCAGTAATTTTAAATTTATATCTGAAATTCATGTTCATAAATATTCACATGCAGTATTATCGAAATAACTTGGGATCCATTTTATAAAAGTAAAAGTAATTCGTTTTTCCTAAATTAAAATCTCTAAGCAAAAAAATCTGATATTCACAAATATTACTTCACAAGTTTAAATTATTTCTCAAAAAATGTAATAATGTATTCATAATATAGTATGAGCCTTATAGAGTAAATGAATTTTAAGAATGTTATAATTTCATATTCAATCTGTAATCGCGCATCGCATCAATTATTACTCGTTCACTTCCTGTCTCACTTTTTGGTGTATGATGTCATGTTCTATTTTTATGGCGCGCTCTTCTCTTATTGGTTAATCTTTACCTTCAATGTATATATACCTCCGCTTTTGTAAATAATAAATTATTCTTTCTCTTGCATCGGTCGACGGCTGGTGATTTTACTTTTAACAAAGAAAATGTTTTTAAGGAAAATATTTCTATTTTCTGAATTTATTAGATGGATTATTTATTTCTATTGGTTTGGTTAATACTATTGGTTTGTGTATCAATCTTTTGGTTTTCATTCCACGATCATTTTGCGACTGCTTTCACATTATGCAACTTTGACTTTTAAATCACAATGAACTATAATACCAGGGCTCTTGGTTTTTCTTTGATATATAAAAGAAATACAGAGGCGTAAAACAACAAATGAAAAAAGATAAAAAAGGGAGCTTATAGTAAATAAAAAAATGTAGAAAAGCACGTTTTTATTAATGTTCTAAAACTTTGAAATATTTTTATAAAAATATGGAAGCCAAAACAAAAACCCTGAAATTTTAATCACATTCATGATACATTTTAATTTTAAATGAATATTTAAGAATTTTCTTTCTTTTAATATTCATTTGTGGCATTGCTTTCAGCGCCTCATGCTTTTATGATTTTTGCTTCGACCTCTAGATTTTGATCAAAAAACCTTTCATTTTCGTACACTAATAAAAGCGAACATTTTCTAAAAAAAAAACCCTTTTATTTTTATTATTTTGTACTTTAGTTTTTAATATATTTCATAACTTATAATTATTATGAAATCTTGTAATCAATTTTTTGAAATTTACCACTAGATGGCACCTCTCATATTGAAACAAAACTAAAAACTAAATGAAATTAAGCGATTAATTGACGATTCAATTAAGAAAATATCAAAATATTGTATTGTTATCGAAAACACACAACTGCACAGAATTTTAGCACATCAGGAAGTGAGTGAAAAATCGGTTACAAAATTCCTTTTTTATAAACACGAAATACAAGTCAAATTAAATAAAAGAGTGTAAAAATAAAACAGTTCAATATGATCTATAAAATCATTAAAGTTGCAAAATTAATTATTAATTTGTATTTATAGGTTGAAATTTGTTGATTTCAACTTGCATAATTTATATTAACAAAATTTGGCCCACTGAATGATAATATTCATTATTTATAAGCAAGTGAGCCTCGGTAAAAAGTTTTCCAGCATTTTAGGCGACAGATGAAAGCATAGTGTGTATGTATACCCATTAAGAACTTAACCCTTTGCACTCGGATGTCGCCTTTTAGGCATCATTCTACATTGTGCAACATTGACGTTTCTTGACTTCGACAGTTAAAAATTACCTCCCAAGTTGTAACAAGTCGCATATTTGATCATATTTTTTAGTACTCTACACAATAAAATGAGCCCTGGTATTCAGTGAATAATTATGCATCTAATTACTTTCCCGAGCGCAAAGGGTCAACACTTCTTTGTGAATCAAGCTCTTATAGCGAAAGAAACTAATGCGAGGCAACAGTCTCGTTGAAGTCTCGAATTGATAAAGCTTACCGATAACATGCGAGCAAAAATTAATCTCAAAGATTGTTAAGAACCAGGTAGCAGATGGCAATTCTTCTGCGATTACCTTCAAAATAAAGTTTAAATCAAAGAATATTATGCGAATTGATTTAAGAAAAACTTATTTTCTTATTCGTGACGTTTAAGATAGGAAACGGCGCTCTAATTTGCCTGTTATCTCACATTTTCTAAAGAATTTTGTAATAATATTATGATTTTTTTTTGTAAAAATCAGTATTGATTAAATAACTTATTAGAATATAAAAGCAAGTATATTTAATTTTTACAGAGGAGGCACTAAAATTTCCTCGCATCAAAATTTTAACAATGAAAATCTAACTATACGATACTGGTGCAAGTAGTTTCAACTAGTTGAGACTTACGTAGAAGATGTATAAAACCCCGATGTAAAAGTAAAATCAGTTTATCAATTTTATACCTTTAATAGTGTCATATTATAAAACTACAACATTTTCCAAATTATTTATGTTGAAGCTTTCTCAAAATAAATTAGAAGTCATTATGATATTATTTAATTCACGGGCATTTATTTTTCTGGTGTATTTTCTTGCTCATTTGTTTCTATTGTATTTTTTCTCCGTCCTTTGACGGCTGATCTCTGATGGAATTAAGTATGGTGGTTGGAGTATATATATTTATATTTTATATTTAATTTTCATCTAGCATATATACATTTGTATTTTATGATTAGTCAAACTGCATCTAACATACGCATTAATATCTTATGTTTAATTAAACTTAATCTAGAATATGCACTTATATTTTAATTAAATTTCTTCTAGAATATACTTTTATGTTTAAATAAAATTACAAGAATTAAAGTCTTAATTTATCAGATAAACTAAAACGACCACCCCCAAGCAAAAAAGAAATAAATGAGGATAAGGAAACAGTCCTGATATAATTACACTGTTTTTGCGTCAGAATTGAAATTTCGAAGGGTGATTAAGAGGTTGGGTTAAAGAATAAAATACTTATGATTATGACATTAGAAGGGCGAGTCTTTTTTGTCAAGAAATGAACAGTAATCTCAGAATTGTTATTTATGGAAATAATCGTGACAATATACAGTTCTTATGGAAAAGTGAGAACTGATAAATTGAAGACGAGCCACATTTGGCCGAGTTGCTGATAAAAGACGAGACCAAAGAACAAGATATTCTGGAGAGCTTATTACGAGATTATACAGACCGTCAGACAGTCAACCCTTCCACGGATTTGGTCCAAAATTTGATACGGACCTAAATTCATGATAATAAAACTGTGTATCAAATTCATCCCTCTAGCTTTAACAGTTTTTGAGTTATCGTGTTCACAGACACACAGACATAATTCCAAAATTGTGTTTTTGGACTCGGGGAGGTCTAAAAACGTGGAAATTCGTCAAAATCTCGAGTTCGAATTTTTTGACGATTACAATACTTTCTCTTTGTATGCTTCGTATACGAGAAAGTAAAAATTACACAGGATAACCGGGTAGAGTGTGTCGATCCGAAGCAGATATTTTCATACAATTTTTTGCCCAAAGATGGATTCAATTTGACCTTGTAGTCTGATAAATGTGTAATAGAGTACTAGTCCACTTAGAATGTGAATTTGAAAATAAACTTTTCGCATACAAGACGAACAATTCATTTGATGGGTCTTATTATCACATAATTTTTCTTAAAGTGTCGTAACAAAACTAAGTTATTTGACATTTTAGCACAATCAAATAGAAGAAACTTTTAAACAAGTTTTTTAAAATACTAATTTAATTTGAATTTGTAAAACAAATATAGTAGCGTTTCTTAATTGGAAGAGTCAGAAACAATAACAAGTTAAAAACAATTTTCGTCTTCGATATTATCGATAAATCCAATGAGCTTCTAGATAAAAGTAGTTCTTGAAAATGAGGAAAAACATGTCAGAAAACAATACGGGAATAATATGAAGAAGCGTTATCAATGATAAAATGTATTTAAAGAATTGCGTCACAGAAATCTATGCAAACAAAAAAAAACACTGGGGATACGATTGTTATATCTCATACAAAAAAAAAAAAAACCACGAAAGCAATTTTTTAAAATAATATACGTTTGCTTGAAGAATATGATTACAGAGGTAAATATTAAAGTAATGTGAAAAATGGTTTGACATGCGTGAATTATTTACAATAATTGAAATTCAAAGATATAGAGCATTACGCATTCATATAAAGCCCCATCTAATCATTAATTGATTTAGAACCTCTTTTTAACGACCGTTAATAGATAGATTAATGGCCCGTTTTGAAGCTACACGAACGGCATTTTGGTGCATACCACGCAATTGTAAAACTTGGTCAGACGACGACGCCGGCGCCCAACTCTCTAAACTTCCATGTTACACCAATGCGAGGACATTTTACCCTCGATGGAATATTTATCGCGCATCCGGCGCACATACATGGAAGATCTTTGCCGGTATGGGTTCTCGAACCGACGATTCCGAAGCCGAGACAATGGGGTCTATTCTGGTACCCCCGGTTGGGTTGGGACTTGGGTTAGGTTCCGCACGTTAACAACGGAACCCAACCCAACCGGGGGTACCAGAATAGACCCCAATATCACCAGCCCATTCATTTGTTCCCAATGTTATAACATTAACACGTTAGTCGCCACAACTCAGTCTGAGATTCGAACCATCTATCTAATTAGATGACTCCTTCTCTGCCATCTCTTAACTACAGTAGAGGAAAAGTTATTTGAATAGATAGTAGATACGAATCGTATTTGATCGCCGTATGAATCATTTGATTCATATGACGATCAACGTTTTAACTGTTATCTCATCTTTTGAAACATTCTGAAGTTGATACGTTACGTTAAATAACTCGAATTAATCGAAATAATTTCAGAATTACTTTTAGTTTGCAATATAATTATGATTATTAAATTCCCTCTGTCGAGCTTTAGTTGTCCGATTTGCAATCTTTTCTTATCCGAAATTAAAAGTCCAATTTAAAAAAAAAAAATCAAGAAATCCAATATTTATTTCGAAGTGTATGGTAGCATAGCTGGTCTAGTGTTGAATATGAAGCTTAATAATTAAATATACCGGTGGTGTGATATCTTTGACATCAAGTCAAAAAATATTTCTGAAAAAAAAAACTACTTTTCCAAACTATTCAGGACCATATGGGGCAAACTTCATTTCTTCCTAAATTTTTCGTTGTTTAAACAGGGAACATTACAAAGAACTTTTCGTATCTTTAAATCAACTTGATCATGAAAAGAGGAAACATGGCGAATATGGCGACCTAATTTACCATTTCCAATTAGGGAACATGACAGTTGCTCATATATATGTTAAAAGATGTATGGCTAGTTATCGAAACAGAATTTACTCAAATTTGATCATGTGTTTGGGCCGCGGTGGCCTAGGGGTAAGGTGTCGGCCTCGGAGGGTTCCAGGTTCGAAACCCGATTCCACTGAAGATCCATCGTGCATTGGGCCTTTTGCACGTTAAATCATACGTAGGGGGTCAAACGTCCTCCCGCATGTGTGGTGCGGAAGCCTGAAGAGGGGGTGCCAGCTCCGGTGTCGTCCTCGTCATCTGATCACGGTTCAAAATGACGAGGTCCGTCAAAATAGCCCTCGTGTTGTTTCAAAACGGGATGTTAATATAACTAAATTGACCATGTCTTTCTTAATTTGGAGAAAAAGGTCAATCAATCGAGCAACTAAATTTGGCCGGAAGGAGTGCATATCAATGTTATTTATGCAGTCGATGATAATAAGCCACTGCATGAAAAAATGGGTGGGATATTTTTTGATCAACATATTACCGGTGAAAAAAAATGCCAAGTAATGTTTTAACGATGAGTTGTACAATTAATACTATGATGCAACATGCAAAAGTAAGCTTCCAATTACCTTAGGAATCAAAATAAAAACCATTTTTAAGAAAAATCTTTGAAATTTTTAAATAGCGTAATCAAAATTTATTTCGAGATTTATCTCCAAAACTGTCAATTGAACGCAAGGAAATACCTTAAAGTCTTAAAATGTCCCAGTAGTTAATTATATATCTATTTTACAGTACGAAGTCTTCGAATATTGCAAATTTATCCAGAAAAAAAAGTTATGAAACCGAATGGAGTCAAGGAAAATTAAAACAACTCTTGTTCCAATGAATGCCATTTTTATAGATATTCTTTGATGTTTACTGTAGCGTTATTAAAAAAATCGTAACAGTTAATGTATGAGATTATGCTAGCTAAATCTAGAAATTTTATAAATAAAAAATCATTTTTGAATCGAAGATTGAAATATTAAAGCTTAAAAAGGATTAAATAAGTAAATAATAAGTTTTTCTGCATTACGTCGCATTAGGAGTAAATTCGTAAGAATGCCAACTTTTTATAAGTCGTACCAAGTTGTACCACATTTAAAAATTCTTTACTAGAAATAAAACAGTTACGCACAAGTTGTATATAACAGATTTTAATTTTATACCATTTTGTTTAGAAAATTCTGGACGATATTGACGCTTCGGATTATCACCTAATTAAGTATTGGTAATCCAGTAGACAAAGAATAAACAGAAATAGCAATAATGATACAGTATAGAGATGGAAGAGATATGATAATTTTAAAGTAACAGAAATTACAAAAAATGTTTAATAAAAGTTTATCAAGCATAATTACCAGAGGAAATCAAAGAGCTTCTTTCGTTCAACGTACTTTTGGGGACCATTTCTAGGAGATGCATATTCAGGCGATTGAAGGGTATTATTCTCTGCGTTAACGAGGAATGAAATTTTAGACTATTACGGGAGCAAAACCCTTTTTCATTCATTTACACATAATCCATTAGTGGACAGTATAAAACACACTGTTTATTATCAATTATTAATCCCTACAGTGTGTTGTTAATAATATACTATGGATAGGTTGAATAAGATAGTATGATATGAATAATTTATCAAAAGATAATTGAGTAAGTTTTATTAATTATCACATTTCATGCATCAAAATATTGGAATTAACATGTTTGTATATACTTATTTACACATCAAAATAAGTATCAGAATCTAGCACAGAAAAGGGTGAACAGCAATAATAATAAAATTAGTAATAAAAGTAAACAATTGAATAGACGTGAAGAGAAGTTATCAAATTTTAGTCACAAATTGCAAAAGAAATTTAATAAAAGCTTATCAGTCATAATTATCAGGGAAACCAAAAGTTTATTGCGTTCAACATATTTTTTTGTGGCCATTTCCAGAAGGCATTTATTCAGGCGGATCGAAGCGTTTTATTGTTTTTGACGAGGAATGAAATTTCAGATAATTACAAGCTTAAATTCCTGTTTTTTTCCAATGACACTCAGTCTTTTAGTGGCACAGTATCAATCACACTAATTATCATCAATTATTAATCTCTATAATACGGTATGAATAGGTTGATTAAATTACATTGATTATCATCAAATTCCATGGAATTACTATGAATAGGTTGATTAATTGCGAGATTAATTGATTATCTTCAGTTATCAAATTTCATGGATCAAATTATTGGAATTTGTTTTCGATTATCATCTAAATATGTATCAGCAATCTAACACAGAAAAGAAAAAGCATCAATAATTATAAAAGTAGCAATACCAATGCACAGTATTAATGCACGAAGTGAGCATATTCAAGTAACAGAAATTGCAAGAAAAAAACTAATAAAAAGTTTACGAATTACCAGGGTGAACCAAAGAGTTTCTTTCGTTCAACGTACTTTTTGTTTCCATTTTGAGGAGTTTATTATTTAGGTGGATTGAAACGTTTTATTCTCTGCTATGAAGAGGAATGAAACCTTAGATCATTCGCGGAAGCAATTTCCCCCTTTTCACTGACACGCAGTCCTTTAGTGGCACACTATCAAACACATTGATTAAAATGAAGGCGGTAACAAGATTCCCAGTTCTTTTATTATCTTAACTGAAAGGACACAGTTTCTCACATCTGAACTGATAAAATGCCATTGATAAGTGATTAACCTTCGATAGAAAACTAAGAATCTGTTTTCTAAAATACACAGAGAATTAAACAATCATGAATTGAAATTGGCATTGATAATCATACATTTCATTGTGAAGATAAAAACGATGCAAAAAATAAAATTGGAAATATATGTTTTCATTATATTGGATGATGATCTAATAAAAATATATTTTTTCCAGTTCAAATTTATTTGAGAACAAAATTTTAGTTTAAAAGAAATTCATTTTATTGCACTGGAACTTTAATTTCAACTATCTGGAATAGTGAGAAAACATTCCTGAAGAAAAGATATGAAAGTATTGTAACTTACAGTCAATCTGTTACATGAAATGGCAAAAATGTAACTCTGTGCTCGTCTGGTTTCGTGAAAAACGATTTATTATATTTTCACGAAGAGTGCGATAAATCACGATTAACCCCATGACCTACGAATTTATTTAACCTCCTAATTAGATGACGCATTCCGTTTGAAACATGCTTTACAGAAACTTTAGCGTCCGCCGGTAATTTCTACTAACAATGCGACATCATAATTGTTTCGTGGACATCTAACTTTAGACACGAGACATCAACTTGGTGCTACGGAACAGCAAAGTGTTACAAGAATTGTTTTGCCAAGGTTTTCTTTTTTCGTTATGCGTGCTCCAAGAGGTGTTCCGTTTCTTCAAATATGCTATTAGTTTTGTTATCCAATTGAAATCGTTCTAACCATTGTAAATTATCCCGAAATTTATAAATCTTATGATTTATAGCCTTAGTATACTGAAGGAGAGTTTTAATTCTAGTTCCCTTTAAAATACAGCTTAATACAACAATTGTTTTTAAAAGCAATTATAACTGTAAAAACCTTTTACCGCTAAATTATTTAGAAATTCTTCAGTGTCATAGATTTGAGACCAAATACCTAATGAAGATCCGGCGCGCATGTAAACCTTACGCACGCTAAATTTACCATCAAGGGTCGAAAGTCCTTATACTGGTGTGCGGAACTTAGGAAAGTTTATGGAAAGTGTTGGAAGTGCCAACTCAGGTGTACTCTTTTTAGTTGACCACGGTTAGCATATCTTTTAGGAGGCCGATTAGGGTAGCGCGAACACCGGTAGCTGGTTTATCAGAGTAGAGATCTTAACACATTGTGCGCGGTATACGAATTAGATGCCAGCTCAAGAGAGAGTAACTGTAACTATGCTCGCTTTAGACAATGCATATACCATAAAGAACTGCGATCTTAGTTTCCCGCATACAACGCTCAGCATTTTCGAAACAGCACTCAACGGTTGGCCGCAGTAGGATTGTGTTTTACGTTACCCGCAAACAAACAGCCAACCCTCTGAGCGGACTAGCGGTCATTATGACAACTAAAGTACATGTTAGTTATCCGGGTAGAGGCTTAATGCCTCGTTTTGTAAGCTATACAAGCTATATTTTGGGACAAACCTTGTAATTGCGAACCATGGTCAGATGCAGACTAAGTCCAACACTTCTATTTCCAGTCTTCCACATCACATCAGTGGAGGGACGTTTGACCTCGACGTATTTAACGTGCACCAGGACCACGTACATGGTGGATCCGTTGTCGAATAGGGTCTCGAATCCCAAACTTTGCCACCATGCCACCGCAAACCGAATACAGTTCAAAAATAAAATGCCCACATCCATTCGCAGTTTTAAAATAGAAGATAAACCCTTCGCATAGTCTCATGTTGTAGTCCTCAATTCGAGACTTAGTTCTCAGTTTTTTTTTTCTTCAATGGACCTTATGTACCGTTTGGGTTCGAGAGTATAGAAAAACAGCTGTGGAGGAATAAACAAAACGATCGGCCTATAAGTGACTCAGAAATAAAAGCAGTTCTGAGTCAGCTGTTTAAGACTGACCAATGGCTGCCGCTGGCAGGTCACGTGTCGGAGGATGTGACGTCACATGCATAAGGTCCATTGGAGACAAAGCGGCTTTATAGCAAACATACTCTTCTACTAAACCTAAACCTTCGTATACAATGACGTGTCCTTCACACGTGGATAGAATTGCAGACTTGATTATAATAAAAAATAAAAATTCTGTAAGTCAAAGTAGCAAATAATTTAAAAGAAAAAGCACTTGGAAACGCACAAGATCTCAGGTCTCCTTTACTTTCTTATATAGATTGAAATAACAATAAATATCCAAGAAAGCATGTCTCATCTAATTACAAGGCTAAATAAATCCGTAAGTAAACGGGTTAATCAAGCAGATCCCTTTAAACATTTATAATCCCGATGGTATTTAAAAGTACTGCTTTAATCACAATTATATATTCTCAATATTGAGCGTTTTTTCTGACGATATTCACAAGAACACAAAGAATGCAGTTCCGATAGCAAACAGTAGATGGCAGATGAAGGCAGAAAGTAACTTTTTAATAATTATTAATGATATTAATTAAAAACTTTTCTCTCTTTTGAGGGTTATTCTGCACCAAAACTTGTATAACGAGACAAAAATAAAATTAAAGTGCTGCCGGTAAACTAATACGGGATATAAAGGATTAACAAACTAAAAGAGGTAAATAAAAAATCTCTTACCTTGGTAGCCTATGAGAAGTTTCTGGCCACTGGTGATGCCCAGAGATGAAAGGGTACTGAACTGGGGGAGAGGCCTCTTCTTCTCGTCAAAGATCTCCAATGAAGAATTAAAAGCGATGCCTCTCTGAGTGCAAAATGAAGAGACGAGAGAGGCAACCGTCGCTCCAGAATTTGTGTCAACTAGAACAGAGCTTCCTTCAGGGGAGGACACAGGCTGTAGAATAACCTGCATTTGATTCGCTAGAAAAAAAAAAAACGTCACTTTAGACGAATAGCAAATCATGAAAATGAGTCTCTATGTAACAAACATTTCATTTGTAATTTCATAATGTTGATATTCTATACCTTTCTTGCTTGCTTTCATTTCTTTCTGTTGATAAAAACAGATTTTTAAGTTATCGGTGATATTTTATAAGGAGAGGTACTTAAACGAATAATCTATGAACCGCACATTTCGAGGAACGACGTGAAATGATCATAGAAACGAGCAGAAACAGGTGGAGATCGAAATTTTTGGCCGAAGACGTCAAAGCATAACAGAGGAAGTTGAGTCCTAGAAAGCCGACAAGTCTAGAAATCAGTGCGGAAGTAGCAACGTCATTAGAAACAAAACATTTTTAATATGTGATAAACTGACCACCTTTTAACATCGGAGAATCGGAAGTAATCCTCAGTCTAATTAAAACCTCTTCGCAGCTCTAGATCAGGGTTAATGCACCATAACTGACACTGTAAAAGACATCCATCCTTTTAATTACGCTTATGTATTAAATATCAAGTAAAAATGACTTTTTAACTATTTCGAAACCTGCTTTACTTTTCCTGTAAATTTGCGGTTTCCTGCAGCAAGAAAAGATTGGAACCCTTCTCTACATACCAATAATTAACACTTTCAGGCATGACAAGAATTTTTAATTAATCCTCTAACCGGATTAGTTTAGTTTAGTTATATTTATGTCCCGTTTAGAAGAAACTCGAGGGCTATTTTGCGACGGACTTCGTAATTTTGAACCCTGGTCAGATGACAAGGACGACACCCTCTGACCGGAATATCGATCATTATGACCGCTAAAGTACATGTTAAATAAACGGTTATTCAAAGGGTATTCCGGTTAGAGGGTAAAAATTATCATGTCAAATGGATAGACTTTTCCATACTGGATGATAATTATTTGTGAAATCACGCTTTCTGATCAGTAAATTTAACATTACAGTCAAAATATTACGATAAAACAAAATAGCATTAAATTTGCAATCAGATTACATATTAATTCAAATGAAAGTAGAAAGGAGAATTTAATTACTTTTCATTCATATTTTAAAATTACCTTTGGTTGATCAGGTTCTGAAAATAGCTTTCTTTTCAATTTAGCTTTGTTTCATGCATCATTCCAAAGATTTATAGTAAAACAATAGTTAATCCTCTAAATATTGCTTATAACATACCACAGTTTCTAATATAAAGAGTCCAATAATCAGTTATGAACGTTTTTAAAAATATTTTGCATATTATAAAATTCAAAATTAATAGCATTTTTTACAAATAGTCGACTTAATAAAACGGAAATATTCAACGACAGTAAGTGTAATCCTAACGTATTATTAGGATACGGCATACTATAACCATATAAGAACTACCCGAGGATCAGAAAATATTTCGTAGAACAAATTATTCCACTGAAACAACAAGCATTCCTTTTGAAATTTTCAGGGAGTTTAATATTTCAAATCTAAAGTAACAAGTTTTAACTAGGGGCTATAATACTGTATTAATAATTTAGATTAATTTATACGTCATATACTCTCTCTTTACTCTTCCTTTATCATTTTCAAGAATATGACTTATAGTAATAATATTAAAATTATATTTGAGAGATGTGCTTATTCATTCATTGAAATTAAACCAGGAAAAATGTTTTGCTTCGAAAAATCGAAATCTTAACCACTTTGAATGCCAAATGAGTAGTCGAACCTGCGCTGTGCGAACAGAAACTTTATTAACACAGTATCTCCAGAATGCAATATCATGCATTAGGATCAGTAGATGACTTCGGTAACTGCATACAATTTAACATACAATTTAAAACTATCAAGTATCCTAGAGTAACATTCATAGCTGGTATGACCGTAATAGAACAATGTGTGGAATGAGTGATGCATCGAATGTTGTCACTATTACAACAGACATAAGAACTGAAAAGAATTTTCTTATTTGGATGTAATATTGAGGGTCGTTATAAAGCATGTCTATAAAGTTAATGGATGAATGGCTTCTTTCCATGCCATTTCGAAGTCTCTTGAAGTATCTATCAAATATTAATAAAATGTCTTCAGAAAAGGGCAGAAATGCAAAAAGATTTTTAGCAAACACATTTTTTAGTTGTATATTTTTGTGATCTATGACTCATCTTTTTTTTTTCAAATTGTACTATAAATTTTTCGTTACTTTCGGAAATTTCAAATATTTCAAAAACCATGCTACTAGTGAAAATAATTTATTTTCAAAGATTCACGAACAACGAAGAATATTTCTTTAAGAATCTGAAAAATTGGTTAACTTTCGGAAAAAGAAAAATATTTTTAAAAGAAATGCCAACAGCAAACCACACATTCTTTTCAAATAAATCGCTATATGAGTTCTTATTAGAGTAATTTTACACCACAATTGAAAGAAATCACAAGTTACATCACATATTAAAAATTTCATCTCGGATTATAACGGCAATAAAGAATGCTAATAACTGATTAATATGTGATCATAATCAGGTGAAGAACCGAAGCAACATGACGAAAGAGTGTGTGAAATACGTATTACAAGAAATTTACCCTGCTTGGAGACATTATCCTAAAGCACATGCACAAAGATCTCGCTGTCAGATGCAATGTATGATTGCGAACTTGAATTTCAATGGAAAGCGATAAAACCTTTTTACACAATGAATGAATGTACGGTTGGCTTTCATTGCTTTTTGCGATTCATTATCTTAATGTAGCTTTTGCACTTAGTTTTTGTACGAAACAATGTCTTTACAGTTCTAATCATTTGATTGTTGCCTCATAAAGCTTTCCGAAGTTTAGTAATTATTCTGCAGTGCAACAACTGTATTTATAAGATAATGCATTTTTAACCACTTGCTCGTTACAACTTGAATAGCATAATCGATCACAGGCATGGTGAAAAATTATAAGTTGTATTTATTGACACACAAAGTTGGTTCTATTTCCAGATAGATTCAGTTGGTTCTTTGATATTAAACTTCTAAAATGAGGAGAAAAATTGCTTTCTCAAGTCTCGAGATTTTACGGTTACCATTAAAAGCGGATACCTAGATTGGAATATCCTAAATATACTGTTTCTCTATATATGAAGATAAACCGAAATCGGTCTAATTTTTATGAAACGAATTATACCGGACTTATTTTACTCTTACATATCGTCATTCAAAGTACAGAAGGTTATATGTCCTATATAGCTAACATAGGACGTTATAAGGAAAAATAACATCGAAGTCGTAATTATTAATATCATTTCTAACTCTTTATTAGATAGCCTACGCCAGGGGAAGTTGTCTTAGTAAAATCCATAAAATACGATTGAAAATGAACACAAGATTTTTGACGATTTGTAAACGCCGTTCAGAAAGAAAAAATATAATAATAAATTTTAATTTGATAGTTCTAATTTTAAGTTTGAGCATAGGTTAACTGACTCATTTCTCAAGAAAATAAAAGCATATTAACTGTCTAGCCTCGAGCAAAGTCGCGTTTCAGTCAATTTATACCATTTAGCAAGCGACGCCATTATAAATTTGCACATAAATAACGATTCGTTTCATTGCAAAAAGATTTCTACCTATTCAAGTGTTGCGTTTAAATAGCGGTTAAAAATGGCCCGTGATTTTATACAGAGAAAGTAAAAAATCGTTGGAGATTTTGAAGGGTTAAATGAATGCGGAATATTAAACGTTCAATGAAGTTTATGAGGCAAATATACGTTGTTACATTCACAGGTAATGTTAAATTTCCAGCAAAAGATTTTACTTACAAAAATTTTAAAAGTAAAATAATAGTCATAAGCATAATTTTTAAACTGTAGTTAAATATTCCAACATTGGAAAGTAGAAGATGTTTCTCTTTCTTTCCAGAAGTGATTTTAACCGCAAATGAATTTTTCAAAAACCAAAAGTATTCAAAACATTTGGATTTAATGTTGAATCATTACAAATGCAAACCAAAGTTGCAGCGTTTAATGGGTAATTCTCCCATTGAATCCCAGTCATCAGCTAATTGACGTGCGTATTGAATGACGTAATTGATATCGTTTCCGATTGTCTGCAAGTCTAAATTACTTCCGAGGTGAAGTTGGTTGTCAAATTTGAAGCGCTATCATTCCAAGAGAATGCTATTTTTGTCTTGTGATTGCTCTTGTCTGTGAATGATAGAATTAGAAGCTCGCGAACATACCAAAATCTATTCGTTTATTATAAGCACGAATAAATTTCGTGTTTCTTACTTTTTCGTATACCAAGAAAATATTTTCGCACAAAGAAAAATTTTGTAATAGTCGAAAAATTCGACGTCCAGATTTCGATGAATCTCCACTTTTTAGATCTCTCTAAGATCGAAAAAAACATTTTTGGAATTATGTCTGTCTTTTGATCTGTCTGTGAACATGATAACTCAAAAATGCCATCAGCTAGACGTATCAGCTTTTGGTATGTGGTCTTTGTACCAAAACTGTAGATTTCTATCAAATTTTGGAAGAAATTCGTCGAGGGGAGTCTGTGCATGTGAGCACGATAATTAAAAAACGCAAAGAGCTAGAAGAATGAAATTTGGCATATGATTTTAATAATTATTGTTAATTTGTATCGAAATTTGAATCAAATTCTACAACAATCGGTCTGCATATTCGCATATATATGAACGCCATAACTCAAGAATGCAACGACTTAGACAAATGAAATTTGATACTTGTTCTTGTCACAAAAATTGTAGGTTTGTGTCAAATTATGGCTCCACTTGGACAAAAGGAAGACATCCAAAAGGCATATTTAATTTTCTAAGAAGTACAAAAGCGCCATATTGTGTCAATTTTTTTCTTAGTTTTAGTTATGTTAACGTGCCATTTTGAAGCAACGCGAGGGCTGTTTTGGAACGGACCGCGTAATTTTGAACCGCTGCCAGACGATGAGGGCGACACCTGAGCTGGTACACCTCTCCAAACTTCTGCGCCGCGCTGGCGGGAGGGCGTCTGGCCCCCTACTTATGTTTAAGCGTGAAGCAGGCCCACATACATGGCAGATGTTCAGTGGAATCGGGTATCGAGCCTGAGCTCTTCGGCCCCGAAGCCAGGACCCTACCACTAGTCCACCGCGGCGCCCTATATTATGTTCGTATCCGAGAATGTTGAGGGAAGATTCCTCCCGCTGGTTCGTAATGATAGATTGGCTTATAGATAAAATTTCCAATCATATCATACTTATATATGTATTTTTCTCTAATCGACGCTTTTTGGAATTGTTCGAGTGCGATGCACGGGTACTTCCATTTTTTGATAAGTTAAATAAGAATAACCTTGAGATAAAGTGTAAATTATCTGAAAGCGTTCTGGAACAATACGGTATGTGAAAAACAATACGTAATGTATTTAAAAAAAGAATAAATGATTGTAACGTTCGAGGCCAAAGCGACTGCCAAATTTAGGATAGTACTTGAGGAATTGATCTTCCTCATTCCTGTAGGCTTAAACATATATAAAATGACTTTTACTTCCCCCCCGTCCTCATGAATTATTCAAATGTGGATCTTGAAATGCAAATTACTTTACTACATTATAAATTTCTACAAAAAATTGGAAAGCGCTCACAAAATGAGGTTCTATTTGACGATTTTGAATTATTTCTTTCACAGACACAAGGAAATTAACATTGAGAAATTAACGGATCATAAATAGAATTTTGGTTCTTGTTGACGTCCGATATTTAAAAATATACGACTGGCTTAACTGAATTCTTTTTTATAAAACATATAAGATGTGACTGAACATTTTAACTGGCTATTCTCCTAACCTTTCTTCTTTTATTTGGTAGCTTTTTAATGCTGATTTATAGTTTAAAAAATTAAGTAAACATTTTTATCATCACCCATCTCAAGGATAAAAAGGAAAACATTTAAATATTAATACTTAAAAATAATTGGCATGCGTCTCACCAGTAAAATTCAAATCGAGTTACGAGAAGAATGAATATAAGTGTAACAAGAAAATAATTAATCACATGGTTATATCATCACTCTAAAACTCAGCTCTTAAACTTTCTGCACCCTAAATAGGGTATTATTACTAATGTGGGTATTAACTTGAGATATCTGCGTCATATTATTATATTTTTCGGTAGAGGGAAGGTTTTATCGTCAATATATGCCCTGCACTGTAGCTACAAGGAGGTGAAAATAAAAGCAAATCGGGCAACGTAGATGGCACAAAGTAATAGACCCTGTCATAAAGCAATCCGGATTCACAATTTTCATGACCTGTATCCGGAGGAAAAAAAATCGTGGTTCTATGCATGAATGAAATATGAAAATGAAATGAATGTTAAACAAAATAGTCAAAGCAAATAGTCAAAATATCGATTGAGTATAAAAAATAGTCAGATAGGGGGACAAAATAGTTAAAATATCAAATAAAAACAAAAACTAGACAAAATATCAAACGAATACAAAAATAGTGAAAATATCGCAAGTTATAACTAAATAGTTAAAAATTAGTTCAGTCAAAAATTAGTCAGTAACAGTTCTCCATTATTTTTATTGACTTATACTAGAGAATAAAAAATGAGACCCTGCCATTGGTTTCACTACCCCCAAATTCATCTACGTATCATTATTTTAGGTCTGAACCATGGTTTAGGAAGTCTTATTCTAAAAGACATTGGGTTCTAAAGGATAACTTTTTGGATGCAGCCATTAAAAAAAGTTCCCATAAGATTTAATGCATAGAATAGGGCGAAATTATACAAAAGGGAACCAGCTCCAAAATACATATTTTGAGATACAATTGTTATAGTAAAGCCTTGCAGAAAAATTCAGATGCTACATTGTTCCAAAATTAATTATTGCATAATAAGTAATGTGCTGCATAACGGATTGGAGTTAGTTCAATTTTCCACAGCAAACTAAATACACTAAGGGGCCGTTCAAATATTACGTAAGCATGTTTTTGGTATTTTCTGACACCTCCTCCCCCCTTGTCAGCAAAAATAAGCAAATCGTAAACCCCCTCCCCCCCTCTTGGGTGCTTACGTAATATTTGAACGGCCCCTAAAGTTCAATTTACAATGCTGAATCCGAAATACATGCAATGGTTGTTAGTTTTCGACTGCAATATTACGTCCAATTATTGCAGTGGTTGAATGGTTTATAATAGTGAAAAATTGAGATAGGTGGTGTTGCTTGTTCAACGACGAAATACAAAATTACCTTTAGTTGAGAGAAAATAATTAAATCAATCAAGCGGCAGTATAAATTCAGTAATTATATGAAAAGTTATATACTCTGTGGCACTTACTTTGGTGGTCGCTGTAGCTTTGTGTCAGATTCTCGTCTTAGTAACCACGGGTTTGAATCTGGATTCCACCGATTGTCCTTTTGAGGACAAAAATTTTGGGCGTTAAATTTGTGGGGACTCAAATGTTCTCAAGCTGCTGTAACATGGAGGTCTGGAGAATGGAGACCCAATTTATGAATGGTTACTGTGAGGTACGTCCTCAACAGTCCTCGTATAAATTATAGAAAAAAGAGACCCATTTAACAAATCAATCTGTTTATTGACTTGATCAGATTTCGTTCAGTTATATATTTCGAAAGAAAAGAGATGTTTGATTTCAAGTTTTTTCTTTCTCTCTTTTCAAAATTACTGAAACCGAAGTTACTTCTCGAATTCACTTTAGCAACTGAATTTTCAATCAAGAAGCAAGGAAATGGTAGACATTACCCAGGAAATTGCTAACGATAAACAATACAAGTATGAACGTAGTAATACACATTTACATTTATATACACATTACCGATTACATTTAAATTATTTTTACTCTAATGATGATTCTTCTCCTTCTGAAATATTTTTGTAAGAAAAGACCCGGACTTGTCGCTTAAAACAGGAATTGTGAAACATACGTAAGAACGAAAACTTTTTGTGCATATTGTCAGTGAACGTAACAATCAACCAACTGAGAAATCCTTTCACATCAAGAGGATTCTTTACTTTGTTCGTAAAGGTACATTGTGAAATATTGCGAACATTACGTTGACAAAATAGGGAATTAAAGAAACGCATCATAAAAAAAAGTTTTGAGTATTTTTTTTTTATTTTCATGTAGGTGAAGGATTACGCATCATACTGATGAAAGATTATCATTTTCCTGTTTCGAATTTTCAAGGCTAACACAAAAGCTGTAAAATAGTGTCTGTCTAAAATCATTCGCTGATAGTAGAGAAAGAATGAAGCTACCGTTACAAACGCTCGTAGAAGAGACTGGTTTACATAGATAAAGTCCTGAATGAAAGAATAGTTTTATGCACATTCGTTTTCGATACATGCCCTCGAAATATCGTTTATAAAATTATAAAATTGTTCTATTTGCAAGAATTATAGTAATAAAAATATTAGCATTTCTTTCTGGTAAGCAAATAAACCTTATTAGAAATCGGTCTTATTGACCCATGAAGTATAAAAATAAATACATAATAAGCAAGATATTAATAGCTGCTCTTCTATCTAATTTTCAAACTCTCAAAACCGAAGATGCCATTTTTATTAACCCGTTCTTATCTTATGTCTGTTCTCGATCCAAGTCAGTAAAAAGAAATCACACATAAATTAAATATTGTTTAACCATTTTGGTGATTTGTTCATATTTCTACTGTTTTTCATTAAAGTTCTTCCAATAAAATATTATCCTGAAAAGAGTGGTACATATTCGTAAAAAAAACAACTGCAAAGGTTAGAGCTTGATACATCTTGGAAAGGACTTTGTATTCCCGCTAATAGATTGATTGATTTGTTCGATTTTCGTGATAAAAAAGCCAGATTTTGTAATGTTGCACCAAACATAAAATGAAACTTTGCATTCTTTCAATTAACATATAGTACATTTAATTTCAGAGATTACAAGAACAGTTCACATTAAATTATTGTAATATCTGTTCGATCAAATTATCAGTTATCCACGTCTGATTTAATTTGCTATGTTTACTTCCCGTTAAGAATATATTCAGCAGATATTTTGGAACTGAGCTTGTAGTTTTAAAATGTGTTAAGAAGTCGAGGAGAACACCTGAGCAGGCGTCCCATTCTCCAAATTTTCGCACCTTACCAACGTGAGGACGTTTGACTTTTGACGGTCGATTTAACGTAAACCAGATTCAAATATACAGAAGATACCGGTAGATTGATTGATGGGTTTATTGGTTTGAAATGGTTGAAGAGCCAATTCTGGAAAACCTGTGCCAAATGCACATTAATGTAAATTAAAGTAGGATCTTTGAGGGAATTGGGTTTCGAACCTGAGATCCCAAAGCCAAGGTATTACTACCAGGCCACCACGAAGAGACAAATATCTTCCAACCATTCATTTTTTCATAGAAGGAGAAAAAAAATGTCCAGTTTAAAAATGGGATGAGGTTTATTAAAAACTTAGGGTCGAGGCTTACTAACGACTGTCTTCGCTTTCGAACATAGAACTCATGAAAACATAAAGAAAGTATAACAATGCACTATGAAAAATGGTGAATTAAGCAAATTCCATTACCTTTTTACAGCCGGTTGAAAACGAAATACGGGAAAAAGAAACCCGTCATACAAGGTGAGTTCTTAAGTGATTCATCAACTGTGAAAATCTACTTTTCTCTCAAGGATTTTTTCAGAAATTAATTTGCTGTCGGATAATCTAGGAAACTGCATTTTATCTTTTATACTTTGTAGAAGTATAAAATTAAAATGCAGCTTTGCCCTGACCTTTGACATACTGACCTTTTCCGATGACTGATTTTTACACGCTGTCATTCAACTTGACTTATTTCATATTTGTAATGGTGGAATTTTGTAATCGTTTTCTTCACTCACTTTCTGATGCGCTTGTTTTGAAATTTCGTACAGTTATGTGTAGTTAATGACAATATACTATTTTATTATTTTCAGAAATTAATTATCGATTAACTTTAATTAGATTTTAATTCAATCGGAATTGCCCACTTGGTAATGAATTTGAGGAAAAAATGATTAGAAGATTCCGTAATATTTATAATAATGAATTATGGAATATATTAATGGCTAAAAAGTGAAAAATAATAAAATTTTTTAAAAATATTTTTTTAAAAAAGCACGCTTTTATAAGTGTACCAAGAAGTAGAAAATAATTTTTTTTTATCAAAATTCTGAGATTCAAAACAAAAACGTAAAATCGTGAGGCTGAGAAAAGAATAGGATAAGGCAATTAATTGCCATAAATATCATAAGGTAGAAAATCCTTAAACATTCATTAAAAATAAAAATATATTTTGAATATGATTAATATTCCAATTGACTTAACGCAGGGGATGCCAACTTTTTTTCCCTCGCGTACCCCTTAATCAGTCTTTTTATTTTCGCGTACGCCCTACTGTCATCCCTCCAAACATCGTCTATGCAAAGAAGTTTTTATCAATAACGTTAAGGGCTTAACTAAGCTTAATGATCAGGGGTGAAGTGGAGGTGAACTACTTATTTCACGAGAAGTAAATAAGAAAAAATTGTGAATACGTCCTTAAAACAGCGCGATTTTTGTCATACAGGGTATAGCGTTCCGGCACTGCTTTTAGAGCGTACCGGCACTGCTTATTTTGTGACTACACCACTGCAAATGATTTAGGAGTCAATAACATTTGCTGGCTTTATTTTTGATTTTAAATTTTATTCCATTTTTGCAATAGTATTAGTTCAACGCCAAAACAAATGAAACCAGTATTGTAATAATTTCAACTTAACTTATAAGGATAGCTAAAAATTATATTTCCTTTTGCTTTCTATCTTTTTTTTTCTTATTTTGAGGGTAGGCTTTCGGGCGTGCACAACTTTCACTGTTACTTTTCACACGAACTTAGGGAACCAAATTTCTGTAACATTTTTAATCCCTTATGTTTTCTTGTGTCCGCCATTAACATCGCTTAATCCCAGCGGTACGCGCACCACAGGTTGCGACCCTCTGACTTAACATATCAGTGCTTCCCACTTTCACGTTTTAGACTTCCATATTTTTGATGAAAAAAAAATAATTTCTACTTTTTTTTGTTTTACACTAATAAAAGCTAGTTTTAAAAAGCTTTTTTAAAAAAATTTTATCTTATTAAGTGACAGTCTTATTCGTGTATAAAAAATACCGTACAAAATGTCTCGACCATCAACGCAGAACAAAAACACTTGTTTCCAAAACGATTGTGCGTTTACACTTTAG
>BGPR01000018.1:1186644-1352626 GCA_013235015.1 Araneus ventricosus | reverse complement strand
ACAAAATGGAATACACCATCGGAAAAGAGGACGCGATGTCCGTTCAATGACGTTAGTAAAGGAATTCTCTAAAGTAATTTACCGAATTATATAAAAAATATCTGGTTTTCATCGGAATGTCTCTTTGTTTCTAAATTTGTTGCATCCACTTTCAATAACACTACATTTTCTTTCAATTTTTTTTCAGCTTATAACTGGAACGTATTCTACTGATTTGAAAACAAAAACGGCTAAACATCTTTCAAGTTAAATTAATTTTTTTCTGACAGTTGAGAGTTATTACTCCCTCGATCGAGTTCCTCAAAGGCACTCTTCGAAACGTTGCTGACAATTTTGATTATGAATGCAGGATGTCATGACCTTCACCTTGAATGAATTACTTGATTATTATTTTCGGATCTAATTTTAATAATCTTGCTGTATAATAATCAGTTTTCAGGTTCCAATTTGGGGGTCATTGTTTTTGGATTAACGTACTAAAATTGTAATAAAAAAAAAATAAGCAGGGAAATCAAATAATGTGCGTATTCCGGTTGAATCTAATTGTTTTGATCTTTGTTTTCAAAACTTTTTTCATGTCATTGTGATGGTTTTATTTTCATTCATTTTGTTAAAGTGTTGAGTTCCATCAAGCAACGCCGTACTGCTAGTAAATTATACATTTGCACTGTCAAAAGGAACCCAAGTGAGTGCAAAGTACTGGCTGAAATAACAGTAAAGAAAATCTAGAGGCCGCGCGGTGCAACGGTGATTCGCATTTATCAAACCTACTTCATTACATGAATTACAATAGATTTAAAAAAAATCATAATATATGACAATTTTATATCACTTTCAGCAAATTAGAAGAAAGATGTGTGGCTGGCCGGATCACTAAATTTTGTAATATAACGGCGATCAACGTGTCAAAGTGTCTCATCGGCAAATATTGCTGATTGCTGGATGTTAATGGCGGACAAGAAAACATAAGGATTAAAAAATGTTACAGAAATTTGTTCCTAATTCGTGTGAAAAAGTAAGAAAGTGATAGTTAGTGCACGCCCTGGAAAGCCTACCCTCAAAATACAATAAGAAAAAAAAAAATGAAAGCAAAAGGAAATATAATATTTTAGTATCCTTATAAGTTAAGTGTGAATTATTACAATACTGGTTTATTTGTTTCTTGTTGAACTAATACTATTGCAAAAACAAATAAAATCTAAAATCAAAAAAATAAGCCAGCAAAGTTATTGACCTTAAATCATTTGTAGTGTAGTCACAAAAAAATTATAATAAATTTTTTGGCACACTTTTATTAGTATACTAGAAAACCAATTTTTAAATTAAAGTCTGTAGGTCAAACGAAAATCTAAAATCGTTTCCTCAACTATACGGAAAGGAAATTAATAATAATGCCTTTAATTTGCTTCAGTTACTTTTATTTTGTTGTGCTTTGTTTTATTCTTGCTCTGATATTTTGTATTGCCTATTTCTCACATTGACATAATGTGTCTTTATTTTTCAAATGCTACTTAAAATGTAATTCTCTGTGCTGTTTTGTTCTATTTAATTTAAGGAAATTAAGCTACAATGAATATTAAAAAGAGAGAAAATTTTAAAAAATCATTAAAATTAAAAAATATTATGAAGATAAATAAAATTCCAAGTCACTTAGGGTATTTATATCAATAGGGCTCTGCATTTACAATTTTTTGTTTGATTTAAAATTTTGATTTAAAAAAAATTTGTACTTTTAATACAAATAGAAGCATGCTTTTAAAAAATTCTATTATTGTGGCTCAGAATTTAACGTTTATCATAAGTACCTAGATTTTGAGAACTAAAAGTAGAGGATAGGTTGGAAAGACTGGGATCATGAGGGAGGATCTGAACTGCTGCCTTTGTAGTTCTAGCTAGCTTCTTACCGCAGGCAGAACGAAGCCGATGGCTGCACTTTAATGCAAAAATGTTAGAATTATTTCCAAATGTGCATGCAGCTCTTTGATATATTACTTCTCGGCAGGTACAAATCTGCTGAGAGTTCCAATGAATTGGTTGGTGTCACAGCGCTTCGTGCTTTGATCGGATCGAGTCCAACCAATGACACTACTTTTTAAAGGAACAATTTCATAACATACTGCAACCATGCATAACATTGTAACACGTTGACGCACATGAATGAAATACGATTATCGCATTTATTTCATGAACAAAGTGAATCATATTTTCTTCGCACCGTCATTTTTGTTTAAGGCTGTGTAGCCTAAACGTAACTAATTTGAAAAAGTACTTACGGGTAAGGAGATGGACTTTAATAAATCTATGGTTTTGAATCAAATGTCAACAAATGATTAACACAATACGTAAGATCTAGATGTTTTTTTTAAATAAATGTCATAACAAATGTCAAATTATAATTTTGTCTTCTAAAAATTTTAAAAATCAATCAAAAATTAATAGATGACATGAAAAATGAAAACTGAAATATTAATAAACTACATATCAAATAGAACTTCATCTGTCAACCTTCTAAACAGAGTAATTTTTAGTTTTCCCTATTAGGGCAGTTAACAACAATATCATTACTAAAAATGTCCCATAGACAAAGAAACGACACACAGCGGTTTGTACGCGTGAAATCTATATATTTAAAAGGGATTGTTTGTGTGGTGGTAGTGTGTGTGGATGTGCAGACGAATCTATCGCACTTACAACCTTGAAATTTGACACAAAGAGTTGTATGGTGACTGAATGCACCTCGAGTCGAAATTTAATCTAGAAATTTTTTTTATTTATTTTTTGTGGTTTTTTTTGATTTTCGCACTAATTTCTAGAAATGGTTTGAATAATTGAATGACAAAAATGGATATACCATCGGAAAGAGGACGCGATTTTCGTCTAATGACGTTAGTGTTGAATTTCTAAAGTAATTTACTGAATTTTCAGAAATTTTTAAAAAATATTCGGTTTTGGCATCGGAATGTTCTTTTTTGTTTTAAATTTGTTGCATCCGACTTTCTAATAACACTATTATTTTCAATTTTTTCAGCTTATAACTGGAACGGTTCTGTCGGATTTAAAACAAAAACGGTTAAAATATCTTTTCAAGTTTTTTTAAATTAATTTTTTCTGGACAGTTGAGAGTTATTAATTTCTCGATCGAGTTCCTCGCGCGTGACTTCTTCGGAACGTTGCTGGACAATTTTGATTTGAACGTGCAGGATGCGTCATGACCACTCTGAATGAATTACTTCGATTTATTTTCGGATTCAATTTAATAATCTTGCTGTATAATAATCATTTTCAGGTTCCAATTTTGTAATATTGTTTTGATTAACGTACCTATCGTAGGGCGAAAAAATAAGCAGGAAATCAAATAGTGTATCTTGTTAAATCTAATTGTTTTGATCTTGTTTCAAAACTTTTCATAGCCATTGTGATGCGGTTTTTTTCATTCATTTTGTTAAAGTGCTTTCCCCAGGGCAACGCGTGTGCGTACGTTAGTAAATTTATAAATTTGCATCTGTCAGTGCGAATCACGAGTGCACCGCTCGGCCGAAACAGTAAAGAAAATCTAGAGGCCGCGCGGTGCAACGGTGATTCGCATTTATCAAACCTACTTCATTACATGAATTACAATAGATTTTAAAAAATCATAATATATGACAATTTTATATCACTTTCAGCAAATTAGAATAGAAAGATGTTGGCCAGGGATCACTAAATTTTGTAATATAACGGCGATCAACGTACAATAGTATACTAATAAAAGTGTGCCCAAAAATTTATTATAATTTTTTGTTTTTATCATTTGAAGCTTGCATTCTGCAAGTCAAGAAGTCAAGTTCGGATTATGCATCTTATTTTTGCTTGTCAAATTTTTGATAAATAGTATAATTCTAAAGAAACACTGAGTGATGCATCTGAGGATTCTAGACAATCATGTTTGTGAGGATATTCTTTGTTGTAAGAACGTTTTCTCGCAAATTGTTACTTTTGCCTTGTTCTGTCACCTTTAAAATTGAGTCCATCTTTCTTGTTAAACCTCTATAATTCTTAGACATCTATTAGAAACATTACTGAAATTTTACGGATCAGGTAGATTATATCTGAACCTCAAGAGGTTAATTTTCAGCACCTTCAAAAGATTTTGATATCATTTATGAATTTGAAGACTTTTTTTAACATTTATGTGTATGCGACAAACATGAGAGAACGATTTACTGCCGTTTTTTTTTATTCACACTGCCTTTCGTATTTATTTTCTCCTAATTTTTTTGTTTCATTCATTTGTTCTTCACTATCCTTAATAGATAGCATCGAAATAGTTAACGAATTTTACAAAATATATCTTTGTCTTAAAAACAAAAATTATAACAAAATATTTATAATTTGATTTTACATATTTCATTTTTTTCTAACGTACTTCCGACAAAAAATTCGAATAATAAGCATAACAAAGAAATGAACTTATGTTTAACAAATTATAAAAGTAATTAAATAGGAAATAGCTTGCTTATAAATTTAAAATAAAAGTAATAGATTATAAAAATAGGAAATATTTTTCAGCTTTTAAACAACAAAAATTTCATTAAATTATTTTTTGTATTCGTTTTAAAATAACAAAAATAATACTGCCCTAAAATTAATTTTTCATTCCAATAACCTTCCAGAGATATTTTTGTTTCACATAGATGGTCACCATATAGGGGATTTGGGAAGATTGATACACGGGAACATTGATACAGTCCATAAATTTTGATGATTGGAGTGGCTCATGATATTCATATCCCCTCACATATATATCACTGTAACCCTTGGCACAGTATATATTTTTCGGCCATGTTTAGTCAAAAGTTAAATTACAAATGAATCAAACCGCTAATCTTCTCCTCTAAGTAAATTTTACACTAAGTACGTGTTGTGATATTTCTTTAACTATTTGTTTTCCTGCCAGGGAATCTACTCCAAAGTTAGGAAACAATATTTATTTTTCTGAATTATATTAAGTTTTGAAATTGTTTAACGTTGATTTTGCGTCACCTCTAGTTTTAAGTGAAATAGTCTCTTGGGGCAGATTCATACAATTGACTCCGGGGCACATTGAAACGCATCATCTGTGTGTATCAATGCGCTTTAATAGCAACTACTTTTCAAAATCGTCTTCAGAAATGGATAAAACATAAAAAATGAACTATCTAAGAGAAACAAGCAATTAAATATTGGTTTAAACAATGAAAACGGTTTGAATTTCATTGCAAAAATGAAAAGTATTGTTGTAAATTAAGTTTAAAATATTTTTTACGATTTTATTAAATTTGAAAAAAAATTGTACGGAAACTTAATTAATATCATCGAAAAGATAATTTTTTGCATTTTCAGATGGTGGGAAATTTATTTTTGTGTTATAAAACGGCTTCGAGGTACACATTCTCTCCATCTAAAGTATATTTACACACACAGACACACATTCTCCTGTATTATCTGTAGAGATAAATTATTTTCTGAGACATTATTGTTTCACTTTTCTAGTCTCATTAAAAATGTTGAATTTTGATTAAAATAAAAGTTTGTTACTTTGATAAACTTTTAAATCCTGATGTGGAATACAAAGTTTATTGATAAAACAAATTTTGCTTTGATCCCACACCTATCAATCATCATTATTTTCGATATTTCTTTGTGTATCAATGTACCCGTTGTATGGGGCAGATTGATACAAATCCATTTTTAGGAAAAAAAAGTGTAATAAGTATTTTATTATATCATTTATGACCAAGACTCGGCTGAAATCCTATATAAGATTAAAAAATGTATGAATATAGTGTGTTAGATCTAATCATTACCGTTTGTAAAACCAGTTTTTAGCTTTCCAAAAAAAAATGTATCAGTGTCCCCGCATTCCCCCTATATACAAGATACTTGAACGTGGTATTTGAGACTGAGAAGAATTTCTGAGAACACTACGAGTCTAATATGTAGGCTTTATTGGGGCCTCAGTAACACGAAAAACTAGTTTTCAAACCGCTAGAATTTATTCAAAATAAACTATGAAAAATCCTTCAGAAACAAATTCAAAAAAAAGTCTTGGATTGTCGAATTGAGAAAGAAAGTATATGAAAACAAAAAACAGCTAACATTTACTGTATTCTTCACGATTTTTTATTATTCATCTGCAGTTAAGAATATCTATAAAAATGAGTACATAATCTTGGAAAATAATTTTAAAAATAATTATTAAATTATACTATTCAGCTAGCCGATATACGCGGATTTGTGTGGGATGAAAATATTTTCATTTATTTTCTTATTAAAAATTAACTATTTAATTAATTATAACTAAATCTTCAATAAAACCTTTTTTAATCCTCAGTATTTGCAAAAAAACTTGAAGTAGTTATAACATAAGAAAGGTTACAGTTATCACACTCAAATCAGTTGTTCTATCTATCAATCGCATATGACGTTTACACCAAGTAGTCGTCAAGTAAAAAATATTTAAAATTTGATGGAATGCCATCGAGCGCACAAAGATACTTACATATATGAATGGATTTCTTACATATATTAATATATTTTAAACCAAAAATACTTAAAAACTTTTAATATAAAATATTATATAATACACAAAATCTTCTTATTGTCTGCAACTTTATTTTTTATTGAAATGAGAATATTAATTGTAACAAAAGATTTTTAAAAACTGCCGAAAGCTAATTTTTTTCCATAAGTAATAAGCAATTTTTAAATAAATATACAAAATTTAATTAAACATCGTAAGTGGTGATTCGGTGGCAAATAAATAAAATTATTTACAATATTTTCATTCAATAGGAATGACAACACTAAGATAAAATCTCTACATGGAAGTACAGCTTTTAACTAATAAAAATAAACTATTTAATTTATTATCACGAAACCGTCACTAAAACATTCCTTTTGCTTCATAGCAATTATGAGCAAAATTTGAAAATGTATTGAGAAGTTTGGATTTGTATTGCGTACAAAATATTTTTGGTTTTCACTTTTATTTATATAGATTAAAATTTCTTGATCAAATTCATTGCTACTTTATGTTAACAAATTTATAAGTATTAAATTACGGAAAAATAATTTTAGAAGGGCAAAATTGGAGTGGATAAAATTATGCAAAACTGTGCATTGCAGGGTTTGTGAAATGTATTTAATATGACTTATAAATAAATGCAAAATAAAGAAAAATATTATATATACATCAACCATCTGCTCACAAGACAGCGCAACACAGAATGGATATCCAGGAAATTTGATAAAGAGGAAAAAAGAAGTAAAATCTGAGGTAAATATTCATCAGCAATTTTCTCACAAATTTGCAAGACACTGCACTACTTCCGAGAAAGGGTTAAAAAAAAGGTAAAATCTGTTTTATATTCATCCACAATCTGCTCATAAAGTTGTAAAACACTGCACGGATATCCAGGACCTTCGAGAAAGGGGTAAAAACTTAGTGAAATTTGTGTTATATTCATCAAGGATCTTTTTACAAAGTTTAAGACACTTAACAGGTATCCAGGACCTCCGACAAAGGGGTACATTTGGGACATAACAGAGGACCCAGTAATCTGAGAAAGACCCGTGCAAGTTTGTTTCAACAGCGAAATAACTGGTTTTCACACATTAAGAATCTTTTACACATTTTCTTTCGATTCGCAAAGAAGATGGCTTTAGTCATCGTATATCGGAAATATTTTACAAAAAGAAAAGAAGAAAACAAAAACATTTTTCATTTTTTTCTTGTCAGTTAGAATGCTTCAGTCAAGCCACTAATCCTTCTAATAGAATGGTCATGAAGTTTTTTTTTTTTTTTTTGCTCTATTAAAAATATAAAAATAACTGCATTTGTACCTTAACATTTATCAGAATTTTTATCACTCTATTTTATCTCTAAAACTCACTATTTGTGACAGAACTTTCCTCGGAACTAGTAAAACCCACATTACATAATTTATGTCAAAATGTGTTTCCAAGTATAAAATACATGTATGAATAGCAATTTTGAGCAATTCAAAGTTATTTTAAGAGTATAATTAATAAATAATTAAAAATAAACAATAAATTAAAGTAAAAGTTATTAATGTTATCTTTAGCAGTCCAAATAAAAAAGGCGGTGTTAAAAATGAATAATCTGAATGAATATGAAATAAACACAAAAATTGGCACTTAAAATTTTAAAAAACTAATTCAAAAATTTATCATTTAATAAACATATTTAAATGAAAAGTAGATGTAAAATTTTGAATTATGAGACAAATCTAAGGAAATATGAGAGATTTCAAAAAACGATCTTTTAAAGTTTAATTTTCATGGATATAGTATAGTTATTTAAAGAAGTATACTTATACAGTGGACTTGGTAAATGGTTCATATGGGCAATGCACACAAAATTGTAACAACCCAAATTGTGTGATAGATATTATTTCGATAGGTGTGATAAAGTTATTTCTTTCAGAGGAAGTGTACACAGTTAACGCAGCGTATGTAACATATGGCTCTCGTGGGAAATTCGTACAAAGTTATAATAACCAAAATTAAGCCTCATATCAAGTATTAAAATAAAATCGACATAATGAAGAGAAAATCTATCTCAAAAACTAGCTTGCATTAAGGAATTGTTGCAACCATAAAGCTGATTCATAGTACCTAGGAAGGATCCTAGCTCAAAAATCGCAAAGAAGTGCATTATAGAACTAAACAAAAAAGCATATTTTAGCTTACCAAATTCCTTTTTGTGGTATTTCAAAAATTTTAATGCTTTTGGATAGTACTGTGCAAGGAACAGAAGGATTTATCGGGAAACGAAACCATCACGCCAACCATCACCACATTCCAAAAGCAACAGTGACACAGACACAGTTCTGGAATGGGCAATCCAAAACCAGAAATTATAATTCAGGAAGTTCTAAGGAAATTCCTCATTAAGTTTCTTCTCGTTCTTTTCTTGCATATATTGACCACTATTAGCATATTAGACAGACCCAAAAGCGAATTGAAATTCCCAGCTATCTGCGACATAAATAATGGATATTGTGGTGTCCATTTTGTAAAAACATAAATTAAAAATAAATAGAATTTCGCATTACTTAATAATTTATAATTTCTTATTTATATGACACACGTAAAAGCTAAGTCTTTTGCAGCATTGCTACTTTTTCTGAGCTGTCAACTCACAAGTGCCCATATCGCCTTTGGAACCAGCATTTATTTAAATCAATGTTTCTGAAATTTTTAACGCAGACCCGATCAGGATCTCGAAAACTTTCAGAGAGCCTGCTTCTATGAGATTCTTCAATACTACTAAATACTACTTAAAAAGGGTTTTTATTATGCTTTTTTCTTTCCTTCTTTTTATTCTTCTCAAAGGATTATTTCTTATATTTCAATTGGACAGGTTCAGAGCCACAGAGGGTATATTTTTTGACTTTGTAAGTCTTGCCCTCGACAGAAAATTTGTCCAAATTAGAACTCCTATGGTGGGTGGCTCTTTGATAAAGTCCGCCATTGGGGTTCTCCTCCAATTTTTCCCATTTTGATTGTTTTTTTCTTTTGTTTTTCTAGTTTTTTCTTTTATGTGTTTTGGCTATTTTATTATTGGGGAATTTTTGTTGTTTTTATTCTTTAGTGATGGGTTGGTTAGTTGTAGTAAAATGTATGATGCAATCACTGGATGCTGCTGCGTTTGGCGCGCAAAAAGGTGTATTGTTATCATCGTTGATTACTTCTTCTATTCCATATTTTTTCTAGTTTTTTTCTTTTTTAATGTGTTTTAATTTTTTAATTTTCTATTGTTTTTAACATTTTAAATTTTCTATTGTTTGTTTTTGTGTTTATTAGAATATGCTTCATATGCGCCATTCTGTATAATATAAAGGGTTTAATTAATTTTTAATTAATTCAAGGAAAATATTTTAATAATCTGTTAAATTTTATTAATTGTAAACTTTAATTGCAGGATAGAGCAAATAAACTGGGCGTTAAACTATGTAAAATAGCTGGTAGCTTCAAGGAAACCGGAAAAAAAACCACCGATAAATGACATTGAGATGTTAAAGGCGTTAATTAAAATTAATTTTATTTACAGCAAACGTGCATAGGAAGCTGTGTACGTCTGCAATAAAAAGAACATGTGATATAATTACGTCAAAAATGTGATGTTTGTTAGAGCAAAAAGTATCAAATCAGTTTGATGAATATTAACAAGATGTTAGATTAAGCAACAGGACTTCACTGACACATCGCAAGCAAAGGACTTCAAATAATTGAAAAAATAAAAGCCAAACAGGGGATGATCTTTCATAATATATTCAATATATTCAAACGATATCGCAAGTGAGGTATAAAAAAGGTGATAGTTAAAAATAATAAATATATAATTTTTTTACAAAATACGCTTGTATCTGCGTACAAAAAAGTAGAAATTTTTTTTAAATCAAAACTCTGGAGGTCAAAACAAATTCTGCAAAAGCTGGAGGCGCAGAAAAAATAGCTCAAAGTAAATTGTAAATGTAATAAAACTCATAATGTATTTTAATTTTCCTGTAATGACTGTTTAGGAATATTCTTTGGTATGATATTCATTGTGGTTTAAGTTCATTTCTTGTATTGTTTTCAACTCCTCACGCTTTAATGATTTTTTATTTGATCTCCAGATTTTTGATAAAAATTATCTTTTTAACACACTTTAAAAAATTGATTTTTAAAAATTTCTCATATTTATTATTTTTCAGTTTTTCATCTTTAATATATTTCATAATTCAGTATCATATTTAATATGGAATTTTGTGATCACTTTTTCATCGAAAAATTTCATCAATTATTTCTTCAAAAAGATATCTTATAATATTTTTATCTTCTTACCATGAAAATGCGATCTGCTCAACAGCAGATGAAATCTTCAATCTTTGGCGAATGTATTTCTATTCTTTCAAAACAGCTTACAGCTGCTTTTGGAAGAAAAACGTCTAAACATCTCATTAATTAAAAATCCTACTGATAATTAAATTATGAAGATATTAAAATATTGATATTCGATAATGATGTTCTGCAAACATTAAAATACAGGATGTACACAAATGAAGTGACACATTTCAGAAATTAATAAAAAAAAAAAACTAAAAATGTTGGAACTACGAATTTTTTTAAATGAGAGCGTATCTCAAAAAGTTTTTTTTCAGATAGGTAACATGTTATTTCGGTGGTTTAGGGGGTCGTAAATTACTGGAAATCAAACATTTGTTTAGTGCCATTATCTGAGAAAATATTAAAATGGAAGAAAAATAAAAGCATGTATTTGTAGGGAAATTTTACGCTCTTTAATTTTTTAATTCATATGCAGTATGAAAACTGAAAAGTTTTCGTGATATTCAAGAAAAGCATCGGCTTCTGCTGATCGGTAGCCATTGTGTACGTAATTTTCTCTCTGTAACAAATTTAGAACAGCGTAAAGTCGCGTTACCTAGCTAAAAAAAAAAACTCTTTGAGATGCGTTCTTATTAAAAAAAAAAAAAAAAACGGTAGTTCCAACATTTTTAGTTTTTTAAAAATTAATTTTTGAAATGTGTCACTTCATTTGTGTACACCCTGTATATTACCTGATTAAAAGGGGGAAAATAATTAAACTACATTCGATAAGAGGAATCAGAAAATTTCATTTTCATAGTGAATAAAATACAAAAGAAAATAATAGATTTAAGGATACACATAATGAATGTCTTCGACCAAATTAAACAGCTTGCATTGCATAAAACAGCGCAGTTCACAGAATTTATTAATTTAATTAAACAAATTTGAGATTAGATTTTGTTGGTTTATTTATTCTTAAATGATTACTTTAAAATTCCTTTTCAGTCAAAAAATTCTTTAATTAAATGATATAAACCACCCAAACCTTAATTTGTTGGAAAATACGATGTTTTATAATGTTTTGTCTTTATAAAGATCTGAACAAAAATTCATAAAAAATCTTTTGATTAACCATCTGATAACATAAATAATTGGAATTAAGTACTACTGAAACAAAACAAATAAAAATAATATTTAAATAATATAGAAGAGAGCTGTAAACGCAAGTAAAACGCCAAAAGCTTAAAATAATTTGTTAAATTGATTGATCTGCAACTGTAAAAAAATTTGAAGAGAGAAATTCTAGCAAAATTGTACAATTTTAAATCATATTGCGAGTTTTTACTTTAAATTGAAAAAAATATATACCGAACATTTTCTAATAACGTAGTTTATTTCATTTCTTATTCCGATTAAAGCAGGTTTAGTACAGAAAAATAGTTATTTTATGAATGAAACCATGTAACAGGCAGGATATTTTTTCGATAGTCATTATAGTTTTCACACATCAGAATAACCTCAAATATAAATTTAAATTACCATAAATAACAAAATAAACAAATCTATCTATTTAATTATCACTTGATTTTAAGAATTTATTTCCTCCTTTTACTACAATATAATTTTTAAAAAGTACATACTTAACGATTTAAATATTTGTAAACTTATAAACCATGATTTTTCTTATCTAAGCAGATATTTTTCGGTAATCTTTATGACAATAAAATTATATAAACGTCCTAAACTTGTGTTTATTACGGACGAAGATTTTGCAGTTTTTAAGTTAATATATTTTTTCGGTGAACGAAATTAGCAATTAAAACAACTGTTAAATTTATTTTCAGGGGAGCTGCAGCTACTATATTGAAGTACTTACAAAATATGCTTCGTTTGCTATTTATCGTGCCAACTTACAAATCCAGAGAATTTATAACATTTACAAGGATTGCGAGTTATAACATCAAAATCTGAAACAACTCAATATTATCAGCATTAATTGAGGTCGATTGATCGCACTCATAAAACTTTAGAAAAAAAATTACCCTCGGTTTAGATATTTGGACATTACATATTAATACACATAAAACACTCAACATTCAAAAACATAAAACTTTAAAAAAAATTCATTACTTATGTCAGTTTCAAATACAGGTTCAATCACGGACGGCATCTCGGGTGTTATCATTTTTAAAGTCCCTGTGCTTGATTGCTCTGTCACAATAGCGCATATTCAGAGACAAATGAGCATGGTACGAATAATCTTACTGGAAGTTCAACTTTCAAGAAGAAAACTTCATTAAAATCTTTATTGTCTCTTATACAAGCAGATTTTGTCGGAGAAAAGTCCGTTACAGAGTCATCTCCGAGAAATCGATTCTTGTTTAATTTATTTATTATTTTTTTTTTTTATCAAAATCCGTTTCTTGTGCAAGTGTTTGCTTGGAAAAGTGCTTTCACAACCGGGAGATTGCAATATTTGCGATTGTTCGATCGGATGTAAATTGGAAATTATCCGCTAATGATTTGTTTATAAAAACATTGCTAATTATTTCGGTATAGAAAAGAGTAACAATCAGTTCAATTTTTTATTTTACAAAAAGAAAGCGTCGTATTAGTAAAACTAAAATTCGATCACGTGATTTTGATGAATCTCTGTATTTTGAACCTCCCTAAGTCTGAAGAATACATTTTTAGAATCATGTATGTCTATATCTTCATCCGTGTGTGAACACGATAACCTAGACACGAAATCAGTGTTGTGTTGTCTCACAACATTTAAATTAAATTAACAACTTAACTTTTTAATTATTAACTTCACTTATTTTTCCTTCTTCTTAATGCATTTAATCAAAACACTCAAAGTCTGTTCTTTTATCTAACATTTGAATATCTTATCGCTTAAAAGATCTTTTTATAAAAATAATTCTATTTTTGTCATTTTATGCTTTATTTAAATAGTGATTTAATTGTATAAAATTCCTGTGTGTGTGAAACTAGAATTTGTTTATGTCAAAAGATGAAAAAGGAAAGGAGATGAAATGCGTTCCCGTATTTTTGCCCCTGCTCTGGGTGGTTTCACCGCGAAGCATTGGCCCCCGGTGAAAACTGCTGAGGCACGCTGAAGAGAAAATACCGGTGGATGATGAAATTTTACTGTGGGCTGATGAAATATCTGGTCCTGTCCTAAACTTTGGAGAACGTTCGAGAGGGAAGTGACGCAACTGCCGTTGACGTAGGGAAGCGGGCCTTTTTGGTTGGAGGAGGAGGACAGACGGGGGCTTTTCGGGTGCTGGACATCATCGAAGGAGGTGAACGGACTCTTGGAGAGGTCGGGAGTTGAAGGTCCCCTGCGAAGATTATTTTTTTTCTTCGGGAGAGACGGTGCCATAGTGGGTTCATGCATTCAAGGTGTCGATGAGATGATTTCCCCTGCCAGAAGGTGCTACCTTAGAGGCTGCTGCAGAGCCTCAGTGATAAGTACTTTTTTGAATTTTTATTATTTCTCCTTGTTACCAATGAACATTAGAAGCTGAAGGTTTTAAAGACAGCGAAGTGTAGATTTGAATTTTTTGTCAATTTTGAAAGGATGAAAAAGTAAGCCGATCTCTTGCTGAAGCATGTTCATTTACAAGATTTGATTAAAACGCGTAAAGAAATAATAAGTGGAACTCTGGCCGCTGTAAGGCAATAGGACTATTTCTAGTGAATCAGTTTTTAGGTTTATCTCATGTAGCCGTATCATATTCAATGCATACCTTTTGTTTTTTTTATGTAACTGTGTTTGTTATGTCTAAGTGAATCAAACGTGTTTAATCATTAGATTTGTGAGTAAAGAAGTCGATTGACTATAATTTCCATTGATTGTGTTAATCAAGGCATACTAATAAATATAAATTATTATAGCTCAGTTAGTCTGAATGTGTGCGTTTATTTTTGCCTAGAGCAATTGAGTAAGGAACTGGCCTGGTAATATATATATATATATATATATATATATATATATATATGTATCATAGCTTGGTGTTATTGTGGAGTGAATAATCTGATAGTTTGTAAGTCTAAAATGCTATTATAATTAATAAATCCCTATAGTTTGTCAAAAAGAAAAAGAATTAGTTGTTTAAACTTAGATACCACTATACGATCTAACTTTGTTTTAATATGCTATAACATCACAGCATCAGCGAGTTTAGTTTAGTTTAATAATATTAACATCCCGTTTTGAAGCACACGAGGACTATTTTGGGACGGACCTCGTAATTTTGAATCACGGTCAGATGACGAGGACGACACCTTAGCTGGCACCCCTTCTCCGAACTTTCGCACCACCCGTCCATCCCTGTAGACTCTAAACTCTATGGGTTAGTTGTTGGATGTGGGTTGTGGGCACCACACCAGCGGGAGGAAGTTTGGCCAGTATGTATAATTTAACGTGCAACAGGCCCCATACTCGGTGGATCTTCAGTGGAATCGGGTTTCGAACCACCTGGAACCCTCCGTCTCCGAAACTGAGACTTTACTATTAGGCTACCACAATTAGCACGAAGAATCAAACTGAACATGCGATCGTTACCTCAAAATTGTCCATCTGTATTAAATTTCGAATCGAATTCGATCTGAACAATTTTTTAAAAAAATCTGTAAACAAATAGAGAAATAAAATAAATTTAATAATACACAAACAAAGAAGCAGCTAATTAGCAAAACAATTTTTTAAAAGACAGGTATAGATAAAGAAGCTGAATAATATTTAGTTATAATTTTGAGACTTTTTCCTTCTTGTAAATTCATAAATAATACTTCTATTACACACACACACACACACACACACACGAAACTAACTTTAAAAAAATTAAAACTAGTTAATCTGTATATATAATAACTCTTTTTTCATTAAAAAAACCGAGGCAATCCAGGACATTTAATTCAAATTTGTAACACTTATTTGAACTGGAACAAAGGGTCGAAATTCGCGACTATACCGGCTAATCTATGAAGCCGATCACTTTATAAGAATAGTAAATATTGAGAATTTAATTTAATTTAACTTCACTTTTATTTCAAATTCATTTTAACCTATTTTTTTTAAATATTAAATCTAGATATTCTTTTTTCTATGTTCTAATTAGTTATATGTAAAGTTCGGGACACCCGGGAGATTTAACCCGAATCCCGAGAAATCCAGGACACTTTTTCAATCCGGGACAAACATTTAATAACCGGGACTGCCCCACCTAATCCTGGACGTCTGACCACTCTATATCTAAGTTAAACTATAGATTAATATTAAGGTGTTTCAAGCGAGTGGTAATAATATATTCATATTATTGCCAATTATATATATAGCATTGTAACTCCACAATTGATCTTTGATATCTAAAAGAAACCCTTTCTCCTTTCAGTGAGTAATGCAAAACGATATCAGCTTGTAATTCGGATACATCCGAAAACCGCAGAAAAAGTGTTAAATTAGCCATCTAATGGAGTATCTCCCTGATGTTACCTACCTTAAACACAACCTAAAAACGTTTTATTTATTAATTTTCAAATGCGAAGTTAACCCTTTCACTACGCTTTGCTAAAGGAAACTGTTCGAACGTAATTCCGATATATCAGAAGGTCGTTGCAAAGGGGTTGATTTTGATATCAATCGGATTAATTGAGAAATATCCTGAAAGGCAACGGGTGTTTGATAGTTTAATCACGGTCAAATATTTTCGTTTAACGTTTTGCAACACATTGCTGTAAGGTTAACAAACTGCATTTAAGGTTAAACAAAAACAGCAAAAAGGAATATGATAAACATGTTTAATTATGATGTTCAGAATCATACTTCGAATTTTCTTTACACTTTTTCCCCCTGTAAAGCATGGAGGTGTGTTATCTCTTCCGAACTAATTAACAAAAATGCAATAAAAAGCCAAATAAAAGCTTTTATCCGTGGGAAACGCCCAGACAAAATTGAAGTGAAATTATGGCGTGCGAAATGCCATAAAGGAATTTAATTAGTTTTAAACAAAATAGTGAAAGCTTGGAATGTAAGCAACTTTCCGTCATCTCCTTTGGACTCTAACTCGTTTTTTCCAAAAGAAGAGTTGTCCTAAAATACGATGTCACGAATCGATTAAAATTAAGAGAAATGAACGATTATTTTTAATATACTGGTCAGTGTACCTTTCCGAATCTGAAGTTATTAAAACGATCGTTCCAATTAAAAAGGGTAGAATCTACCACCATTTCATTAACCATATCGGAAAAAATAAGTGTTATTATATAAACATCGTATTTCTTCGCTATAAAAAAGCTATTAAATGTCTACAGATATTTCAATTTTAGCATGATATCTATAGATAGACCTCTAAAGATATTTGAATTTTAGCCTGTTTACCAGTGGCCTAGTGTGTTACGTTATAGCGTAGTTGAGGAACGTGAATCGGAGGAAAAAGTCTATGGGTTCTATCTGCTGTCAGTGCTTTTAATAAACATTGTTCAAAAACTGGTAGAACGATGTGCACTTTAGCGGCAAATTGCCCTTTGTAGTCAAGTTGACATAATACTGGATGTTTTGCTGCTTTTCCTCCAATCGAAACGCAAATGCGGGTCTGTTTTCTCTGAAAGTCCTCCATGTAGGCAACCTACCTCCATATATATGAACTAGCTCAGACTTCTACCTCAGGTGCTCCAGGTTGCTTTGATCAACAGAAGATGCCATACTTCTCCCGTTATCATGAGTTCTTGTTTCTTGGGCTTGACTAGATATGCTAGGCTGAGTGGGAACCACAACCTAACTATACCATAAGTAGAACTGCTGAACATCGTGAGGTTACGGCAAATAACTTTTTTAAAACTCTTTCATTCAAACAACTTCTTAACCTTTACCTTAATGTCGGTACGGATGCTGTACCAGTATTTTATTCTTTTGAGTAAGAGCTGATACACAACTGTACCACAAAGGTTATTAGAATAGTGTCAAGTCATGCTCCCACGCGAAGTCCGTCCCAAAATAATCTTCGAGTACCCTCAGAATGCTACTTGATCAAACTAAGGGATTTAACCTAAAATAACAAGTTTACCATTTCATATCTTAACAACGAATTTCAAAGATGTGACTTTATAAGAATTTCACTAAAATCACTTTTTCATTGTTAAAAATCCTGATTCATCACGAGTAAATTAGTAATAAATGAAAATTATTTTGAACTTTCGGCTTTTCTAGGTATTATTTACATACACAGCGGATTTTACACGAAGTAGGATAATATGCCTTGTACTGAACTTCATCTGAACATGTTCTAGAAGGAAGGACGTATGGATTTAGAAGTTATGATACCTCACCTAAACTATGTGACTTTACCGGAAGATCCACTATGTTCGTGGGACATGTTCCCTTTAAACCCATGCGAGTCAAAAGTTCTACCGTTGGTGTGGTGCGGAAACTTTGAAAAGAGGTTCCGGCTCTGGTGTCGTTTTTTTTTTTCAATTTAAACACATTGCGAAATTACGATTCCGTCCCAAAATAGCTCTGTTCTAGCTTCAAAACGATACATTAATCTAACTAGGTGAATAAACCTCAAGTTATGATTTTTACCGTTTCATATCTAAATAACGAACTTTAAAGGCGTGTTTTTGCTGCAATTTTTCCAAAAAACAATTAGTTCATTGTTAAAAAACCCAATTCACCGAGAGAAAATTGAAAATAATTGGTAATTACTTTCAACTTCCGGCTTTTCTAGATAATATTCACAATGGCTATACAACTGATTTCTCACACAGTAGGAGATAATGTGCTTTGTACTGAACTTCACCCGAACAGGTTCTAGACTGAAGGACGTGTGGATCTAGAACTTAAGATATCTCACCGAAGCCTTACAAGCAGCGCCTTTTATCATTGAGAAAAACGGGCGCCACATGTAAATGCGAAACCAGTTCTACAAAGCGAAAGAAAGCTATTATGCATGCAAACTACATTTGTTATTTATGATTGATCATTTTATTTGTGGCTTGTTTGTATGCGAAATATCGCTTTTTGAAACTTAATTGATAATGCAGTGAATGACACCAAACATTTCAAGGTGAAAGAATACAAAAACAACATTAGGAATATTAATGGATTCTCTCTTATTTTTTTGTAGAGATTTGGGATTAAAATTCCAGACATCGTCGAGAAATGCTGGTTGAATTCAATTAAGTCATGAAATGAATGAAAATAAATGATGAATGAATTAAGTCATAAAAGCAGTGAGAATATTTAAATTCTCTCAGTAGAATTTTTTAAAGTTTAATATTGAGAAATATAGCGTTTTTTGACTAATACGAATATTTTAGTTCCAATTCATCGGTAATTCGAATCTTTTCTCTGGTCCCTTGAAATATCCATTAACATAATGTTATAATATAGTTTATAATTCGAATTAATTTTGGTAAATTCGAAGTCAAAACTAAAAATAGCAAAAAACAATTTTGGTTATTAAATTGTTTCCGTTAGTTAAATACATCCATATCTCGACTCCTCAGTGGTCGTTAGTGAATAAGGCCCTTATATCACTCGAGGAGTTAGAGCTATAAGATATATTCAACCGAAAAACAATAAAAAATTTCTCTTTCTTAAAAAAATTGAATAGGTTAATTGTGAATTGTATAGTTTATTTTAAAGTTTTATTGCACAATTGTTGTTTTCAAAGTGCTATAATACTGTTTATTTATTAAAATTTCTCCTTTATTTTTTGAAATTATTTTAAAAATTATTAAGCATTATATAATTACAATCACCTTATTTATTAAACATTTATAACTAATTATTTATCACTTATGAATTATTTACTGAAACAGAAAAATATTAAAATAAACTTTTATTGACATTGTTAGTTAAAAAATCGTTTTCTCTTGATGTATTCATTTTCGACTCTGTTTTTCTTAGTTCGAATTTTTAGATAAATCGAATTTTTTCATGATCCTAGTCAGTAATGTAGCGATAGTAAGTGGCGCCTGGGGCATGATTTTAATTTTTTAGCCCCCATATGTCTCCAGTGATTTAACAAATGTAAATGGAGCCCGGGGCATGGTATTACGACTTGCGGAGAGTCATGTGTTTGAGACCCGATTCCACCAAGGATCATCCGTGTATGAGGGTCTGGTAAACGTTAAAAATCCAGACCAATGGCTACAACCCACTCTCTAAAAAGAGAGTGGGTTGTTGGCTTAGATTTTATTTTAGTCATCTGAGCACATATCAAAATTACGTGGTCCATTTCAGAATAACAGTCATGTAGCTTCAAAACGGGTCGTTCTAACAAAAGAAAATTAATATAAAAAAATCAAACAAACAAATGATTTCCCATTAAAGATTATCCTTTCCGCTTCATTTTAAACGCAGCGGTGCTGCCAAGAGCTTATCTTCCTTTACTCAATGGACTGCTGCCAAACTGTCAACGTTCAACTCTTAAAAGTTAAACATTTCCTTTGTAATGGGATTAGATGACTGACTACTGACGCTAAACTGAAAGACGTATCGTAGATTCCACTGGCATTAGTTAATTGACCTTTTTCAATCAACACACTTTAAAAATAATTGTTACACATCCTTCTACTGTCACTATACAGCTACAACAATGGAGATATAGAACGAATTGAACGCAGGACTCATCGGCTTAATTCATTCAACAGACAGGACAATGAATAAAAGTGAAGGAAAGTCGGAATCCTAAATTAAATTCTGCATACAAAACTTGATTTTCATTTCCAAATTTTGTATAAATATATATTGCTACCAATCATTACTTCGAAACTATTTTCGTAAGGAATAATTTCTAAATATGTTTATAATAATATTTAGCCTTATTATTCTGCCATTAAAACGAATTCTGATAATAATTTACTGCTTACCACATTGGTTATTAATGATTTATAATTCATTGTTGTAATAAAATAATCTATCTACATAAAGTAAAAAAAATATAAACAAATATACAGTAGAATTGTCTAATTCGAATATTTTAAATTCGGATTCGTAGGTAATTAAAATTTTTTCGTTGGTTCCTTGAATTTCCTACTAACACAATATTAAAATAACGTTTATAAATCATATTTATTTTATATAATTCGAATTCAAAACTTAAAATAGTGTTTTTATTTCTGAATCGTTTTTGTTGGTTAAGTACGTCCATACTTCGTGTCCTCGGTGACAGTAAGTGAAAAGGCCCTTAATTCACTCGAGAACTTTACTGCTGTGTACAGTGTTTTCCAATCAAAAAAGCAATAAAAATTTCTCACTCTTTAAAAAAATTTTTTGGATGCATTAAATGTGAAATATATTGTTGTTTGAAGTTTTATTTTACAATCGTTATATTGAAAGTGCAACATACTCTTTGCTTATTAAAATTACTTACTCATTTATTGCAATCACTTTTAAAATTATTATCACCTTATTATTTAAATGATTTGCTGTTTATTTATTAATTACGTACTATTTATTAAAATGAATATAAATTATAAATAAATCTGCCATTTTTAGTTTAAAAATTGTTTTATCTTGCTGTACTCATTTTTAGACCCAATTCCTCTTCATTCGAATTTTTGGATAAAGCGAATTTTTATTACGGTCCTGTCAGCTTCGAATTAACCAAACTCCACTGTATTGCGTTATGAATCTTGTATTATAAGAATAATTCATATTATAAAACGTAGCATGTTTAATTTATGATCTAATAGTTCCGTAAGAAAATGTTAAATATGATTGCGCGTTAAATAATTAATTTTCTTTCATTGTTGTAGAAATTAGAACAGAGGCACAAGGTTTCGACCAAGGTTCTATTGTGGCAAAAGTGCTGAAAACGACACCATCACCAAATTACATGTGCTAAATGGAATTTGAAATGAATAGAAAGTCTGATCTATGGTGAGTAATCAAAAGACCTTCACCAAGAATGTCAAGATAGAATATCACTCTTCAACCATCACATACCAGATAGTTTCACCATCAATATATTCACTTTTGTAATAGTTTTCTGAACAAGATTCCCAAAGTTGACGTCAGAATCGCTTTTTATTTTGATTAACCAGCGGGAGTATTCTCAACTTTCCCGTATTCTAACACAATATGGCGCTTTTTGTTCTTCGTAGCACATTGAAAAAAACTAAGTATTGATTTTGGGTGTATTATTTTCCACTGACGGGATCCAAAATTTGCCACAGATCTACAATGTTGGTGACAAGACCACATAACAAATTTCATTCGTCTACGTCATTGCGCTTTCGAGTTATTGCGTTCACATGTTCGCAGATATGCAGACCCTACAGACGCCTAACCCTTTCACGGATTGGATCCAAAATTTGATACGAATCTACAATTATAATGTTAAATCTATAGGCTTGACTTCATCCACCTAGCCAACAGCATTTTTGAGTTTTGTGTTCACGTGGACATGGACGGCTGAACAGACAGACTTTCCATAGAAGGATTTTGTCCAAAATTTGATTTAAAAAATCTGCAAATGTGGTGAAAAGGCCACACGCCAAATTTCAGGCCTGTAGCTCGTTGCGTTTTTGAGTTATCATGTTCACAGACCGACAGACAAATTCTAAAAGTGTGTTTTTCGGACACAAGGTGGTCTGAAACTTGAAGATTCGTCAAAATCTCGAAGTCGAATTTTTTGTACGATTACAATATTTTCTTTTAGTATACGAGAAATTAAAAAGGAAATCATTCATACCTCAACACCCACGAGTATCTTATATTGAAAATTAACTCTCATATTGACTTTCGGTTTATATTGAAAATTTCAAATGATGTTTCTCACTTTTTTATTTCATACGAAGCAAATATTTGATCATAAAAAAACTGATTAAAAAAAATCTGTCTTTGGATTTTATACTGCGTACGTCCAGAGATATTTACATTTGATTTTAAGTTTCCTAAGGTGATAAGCTATTTCAACCGCTTGAAAAAAGTGTTATCCATTTCGACAGATAAGCAGTGTCAGACTTCTGAATTTTGTTCAGAGATATATCTTTTGAGACTGAATGAATATGCTGGATGGAGTAATAAAATGAACAAAGTATACGAATGCATATTCTTAGGATAATACCAAATAATAGTTAGGTGAAATTGATAGTAAGATAAGCAATCAATGGAATCGTAAAGAGAGATTTTAAAATGAATAGTAAGAATCAGGGTTCTGAGAAGATTGCAAAGATATTCTGTTGTGAGAAAAATTTCCTTTGTCTTTTTCAAGTTTAAAAAAGTCCTCTTGAAAAGTTCATTATTACCTTTTTTTGCATAAAATGGCGGGTTATTTATGTCGTAATATGTCAAACTAATGAAACTCACAATTATAACAAATGTGCGCGCTCCGCATCAAGGACAGGTGAACGGGCACCGCAAGTAAGGGCAGTGCCAACGTGCGATGAATTAATTGGCCTGAAGAGTTAGAGACGCTCTTCTCCCTGTTAACGTGCGGAAAAAAGTGACGTTCCAACCCAACTGGGGTCAGAATGCTCATACCTGTAAACCGTATGAGATCATGAACAGTAACCAAATCAGCGAGACTAAAATTTTGTTAATGATTAATTGACACTTTAAATGTTTACCTCTTCTAAGTACAAAGTGTCTGTGTTATGTGAATGTCAATGTTAATGTCCTAAATTTAAACATTTTAAAAAAAGCTAAGTTGCCTCATACAATTCAAATATTGGAACTCCTGTCTTGTGCAGTTTTGTTTAAATAATATGTACCAATATTACTTTTATGCATTTTCCAGGGTATATGTCGCTTCCTGATATCCAGATAAAAATTTCACTTTTTTAATTAAATAGTGTAATTGTTTAAGAAGTTGTGAAAAAGTACAAATTAGCAACTTTACACGTACAAATTTTCTTGCATCCAAGCCTAAAACGTATTATAAAATAACTCACGAAATTTTATATTTAAAATAATCTGAACGCATTTGTGACATTTCTGAACTCCTACACTGTTCTTAAAATAACACCAGCTTTAAATAGTTGACCAGTTGAATTATCAAGTGTCATATTACTAGTTTGTTCAGACGGAAGTCAAAAGCTGTCCGTTATTCTGAAAAAACTGTTTGATAATAGTATTCAATGTTTCCACGTTTTCAGTAGTTTTATAATGCAATTTTTTGCATAGATTGCTGTCCATCTGCATGCAGTTGCAGACGGATAGCAATGTACACCTGCCCTTGCATAAAAATATTTTAAATATTGCATGAAAAAGTTAAAATAATAAACCAAACCTTAATAATAAACCAAGTTAATTATCAAGTGTTATATGGGCCGCGGTAACCTGGTTATAGAGTGTCGGCTGCGGGACCGTAGGATCGCGATGTCGAGACTGGATTCCACCGAAGGATTTACTGGAGTATTGAGCACATTAAAGATGTCTGTGTCAAACGTCCTCCAGCTAGTCTGGAGTGATATTAGTTTGCAAAGGGGGAACCGACTCATGTGTCCAGTGATCCACGGTTCAAATCAGAGGTCCATACCAAAATAAGCCTTGTGTAATTTTAATGGCGGACCGTTAATCTAACTAAATTAAACTCTTACTTTATTATGATTATCTTAGAGTGAGCTGGTAAAAAAAACATCGCCAGCCCCATTTCGACAGCAAGCAAGCATTTTATAGTCTGTGATGTTGGTCAGCAAACTAAACCTCACGGACTGCAAAGACACTTCGGTTTTTTTTTTTTTACTTCGAGTCTTGCTAAGATCAAGAGGCTTATTTTTAACACTACGTTATGATGGTCGTGACTGGCTCTTAAGTATATTTTCAACTAATATAAATAAAATGCGAACACCTTCTGATAGAAGAGAACAAAGAAACGGAATTAAAACAAGTATCATTACAATTCGCCTTGCCCCAAACCCATCATTTTGCATATGTAAGCCCAACTATTCAGTTACATCATTCAATGATTCTATGCTGTCTTTTCATTTGTCAACGCAATTCATTCATCTCGTAACCACCCTCTGGCATAAACCCAAACGCAGATCTTGTTAACACATCGAAAATGTTTGAGACAAATTGAACCATCAATTTTCAGCCGGGCCAAACCACGAATGTTCAATGACCGACCTTCCCAGTGTGGGTGAACAGAAGTCAATTTGGAAACAACCTTCACAAATCGAGTGGGTAGTTGTTAATGTAACGGTTAATAGAAAAAGAAATGAAGAGTGGACACTTGTTAGACATGGGTTTGAAAATCAAGATTGTTTAGCAAACGATCAGCAATTGATAACAGAAATAAAAATTAACGTTTTTTTGCATGTATTAAAATTCGCACTGTCAGCATGATTTAATACATTTCATTGAATTTGACGCATTTTAAGGTAAAAAAAATAATAATTTGTTGTCTGAAAAGATCAAATTTAATAACAAATAAAATACATTTTATGTTTTGCTTTTTGATCAAGATATTCTTTTTTTATTTTTCATGTAATTTTTAAGATAAACAGTGTTGGAATATGACTTCACTAGAGAAAAGCAGTAAACGACAATATTATAATATAAATTTTCGTCCTCGTGATTTGTTTACATGCTAGCGCTATATTTATATTAAAATTCAGTATGCAAAATTAAAACAATGTTAAATATGCTTAAAAATATTGATAGATTAGAAGACTTAGAATCAGAAGGCAGCAAATTAGAAAAACCATTTAATTTTCTTTTATACAAAATGAAAGTGTTGCAAAAATAAAAAAAAAATCGATTTCGAAATTTCGATGACTCTACACATTTTAGACCATCCCTAGCCCCCCACCAAAATTAAAAGAATTTGGAACTATGCCTGTCTGTCTGTGAGCATGATAGCTCAAAACCGAAACGAATAAGGCAAATGAAAATTGAATGTGATCTTTACACCAAAACTGCAGATATGTATTAAATTTTGGAGGAAATCAGTCGGGAAAAGGGAAGTTTGTCTATAAGTCTGGGTGCATGTCAACACAAACGGGCGCATTCAACAACAGTCTCTAGGAAGATCCGCCAGTCAACGGAAGCCGCTTTCTTGAGGAAGCGGCCGTTGACTGACCTAAAGAAATTCAAGGCTTTATAGCTCGGCCAGTATTGGTCGTAGAAGAGTGGAACTTTTTTGTTTAAAATGTTAGTATGTCGAAATTATTTTACTAAATATGACTAATAGGACCCGGAGATTCTATAAAAATTTAGATTTCGTAATTCTTTAGCAGAACATTTATTGACTCAAACAACTTAAAAAATAATTCTTTACTTCATTTAAAGCATTTTTCCAGTCGGAAGTATATATTTATCTCTAACGGTTTGGAAATTAGGTATTGAGCCACAGTTAGAGTGGACACCATACAAAACACGCTCCATTATGGCGCGTCTCAAACAGCTGATCCACCACTCGGAATTCCAGCATTAAACCAAGGAATACACGTTAAGCGTTGTTCAGATTCTTTTTAAATGCAAAAATGATTTATTTGCTAGTATTTTATTCGGTCTTATCTTTATTTATTTGATCAGGTAGGGAAAAAAGTGAAAGCGTTGAAGCTGGCTTTTACCCATTTTGGTTCACACACACATATCAAAACCTCTATAAAGTGTATCCCATGGATAGAACAAAAAGTTCTTCATTTTTATTTTGTTCTACTCGAATAGGCATTTACTTCAAAACCGGCATAAAGTGTAGCCATGGTTAGAACAAAAAATGTTCAGTATTGATTTTGTTCTACCCGAATAGCCATTTGCCAGGTTGATTTTTAACATATTAAAAATTTTATGAGAAAAAATAAAGACAAGACAGTATATTGTTATTACTTTCTGATTTTCAGTGGAATTAATAAATAAATGAAATGAAATATGCGAGCTTAAACAACTTTTAATATTTTAAACATAACAAATACAAAAATAAATATTATCATAGAGGAAGCTTTAATCTTCATTCATATATAGTGCCAATATGTAATCGCTAAAAAATAACCAATCTGAATGCTATTTGAATGTTTTCTAATTTTTTAAAATCTTACATACGTGACATTTGAATAAATTTATATTTTTGAATTCTAATTTCAGTAGTTTCTTAACGTTTTAGAGGTAGACAGAGATAATTTTGAGACCAAACCAGCAGGAGTGTTCTCCCCTAAACTTTCTCGTATACTTCCCCAAAAAGGTGCCGTTTCCCCTTCCTCCGCGTGGCTAAAAAAATTCGAACCTATTGTTACCCAGAATCCAATGACTATCAGAAGGTTTTTCATTATAGTGATCGAAAAATATCTAGGCAAAGAATGAAATTCAAAGAGATGCGTAACGATTTTCCTCTCTTACCGGCTCAAGGACAAACTGACGTAATTCGCTACTTCGTAATGAAATTCCTCTCCGTTCTTCCAGTACGCATGCGCGTGGAGATAACGGATTCTCTTCAAAAGTAAATTATACGAACCGACAAACAGTCAACCCTTTGACGGATTTGGCCCAAAATTTTATACGGACCTACATTCATGACGATAAAACTGTGTATAAAATTTTATCCATCTGACTTTTCAAGTTTTTGAGTTATAGCGTTCGCATGACCTCGAACATACAGACAGACAGACTTTCCGTTGACGGATTTTGTCCAAAATTTGATAGATACCTACAAATTATGTTTAAAGACCATATACCAAATTTCATCCCCGTAGCTCTAATAGTTTTCGAGTTATCGTGTTCACAGACAGACAGACACACAGACATAATTCCAAAATTGTGTTTTTCGGACTCAGGGAGGTCTAAAAAGTGGAGATTCGTCAAAATCTCGAGTTCGAATTTTTTGACGATTACAATACTTTCTCTTTGTATACTTCGTATACGAGAAAGTAAAAAGATGTAAATAAGTAGCTTTCGTCGAAAGTATGGTGTTGTTATCCGTACAAGATATGTTACCGTATATTGAGAAAAAATACGTAGTTGCTTTCAGTGTTTCATAATAAAACTATTTTAAGCAATAAAATTAGGTTTCCATTTGTTTTGCTTTTTTATTTTCATTAAACTCCATATAAGATACTTCTTGATGAGTACTTAAAAAAAATCTTCTGAAATATGTGATATAAAATCGGTAATTAATTATGTTGAGGTTAAGGTACACATTGTATTAGCTTTCTTCATATAACTTTGCTGTTCTACTTATTTATTGTCCCTAATTCCGTAATAAATGTTAATGATTCTACGTGCCATACGATTCCTTTTATAGCAAGCAAGAAGAAATGAAAGCATTAATCAGCAAAGAATGAAATAAAACGAAAATTATACAGACAAGTAATCAGTTTCTCAGATGTTAAAAACTGATAAATGATGTCTTCTAAACATTTTTCTTCAGATGATTGTTTTAACAATAGACAGAAGTTCGTAAGAATCAAAATCATAAGCAACAAAGAAACAGAAACACGGGGGAAAATGAACATCAAGTTATAGTCTTTCATATGTAAGGATTTGACAGATTGACAGTTACTAATCTGATTAATTACAAGCCAACGCAATTCGAAACATAAAATTTGAAATAGAATAATTCCAAAAGCTGTTTTTTAAATTAGATGTCAACTCCTCCGAAGCGGACATATTTAGAATAATACTCACTTACTAATTAAGGAAAATGAAATCATTAATAAGACATGCAGATCAAATTGACCAATCATTCATGCAATATGATAATTGATATAGAAGAAAAAAATTATAGTTACTAACCTCATCATAAACGGAAGAAATTATAAAATTCATAGTCATATGCCAGCTTTTGGTAGATAAGACAATTATGAATCTAATAAATTATAAAATAACTCAATAAATAGTGATTTTTAAGTGTAATTTAAGAGATAAAATTCCAATTACTGTTATTCCGAAAGCTGTTCTTCAATTAGAAGTCAGCTCTTTTGAAATTGAATTATTCAGAATACTAATTCTAATGATTAAGGAAAAATACAACCATTAAGTAGACAGACAAGTTAAATTGCTGAATTACCTACCATTTACGCGATATAATAATTGACTTAGGAATAAAAAATAAATGGATACGAACCTCAGTTGTATAAGCGGAAGAGTGTATAAAATTCATCAGTTGGAACGGGTAATTTTGACACCTTTGAATACAAGCATGTCGAAAAGCGTGTAAGCTTTTGGGAAAATGACAGCTGCGAGTGGACTTCCTTCCGTAGTGGGGAGCTATTTGCAAACGCGACCAATGTCGGCGTTTGATGTGTTTTCGACCTTCGAAAAGAAATACAAAAATTCCCTTACGTCGGTACTTTTCCTTGCGTAATTTGTATTCCCTTGTAACAGCTGTTCTGTCCCTGAGTTTGGCAAATTAGTCTGAGATGAAAAGATTAAAATAAAAAGAAAAATAGTAGTGATAGAACAAAAGAAAGAAAGCGAGATCGTAAAGCTAAGAACTTGGCAACTTCGAATGGGTTTTTTTGAGCAATTTTATTTTAGTTCAGGAGTGAGTGAGTAAATTTCGGCTGGGAGTGTTCATTCATACCAATGTTTGGAATGTCTGAGTAAATATGGTTCCCTTATTTATGATTTCCAACAATTCCTTTGACTGCTGCAAACTGGCGCCAGTTTTGAATCAGCTGCCATAACGGTGCTTTTGTTCGGTCTAAAAATTCGCTGTTTTTTCAGAACTTTTGAATCCAAAGAAAAGTGGAAAGTTAATCTTACCTTAAAGATTATTAATTCTATGGACTTGTTGTTTATTATAAAAGTTATTACAATATTTTTTTTACAGGATAATTTCATATTGATTCGGAAGACAGAAAAATGATTCTTCTCAACTGAAAGAAAGGGTTACGAAGACAATTTTTTAAAAAGAAAGCTAAATGCGGTTTTGCCTTCTCCCGGAAAAGATATGGCTATGCAAAATAATAAAAAAATAACGGAGTTATTAAAAATCTTACTAGTGAAAGAATGGGAAATAAGATATTTTGTTCCATTTATTTGAACAATTTAAAATAAATTTTATTTAGATAAACTAAAAATTGGTTTCTTGGCTTCTTTTTTTTGATTAATCGTTTCCAGTATAAATAATGAAGTTCTAATTATAAAATAAGATAAAATAAATAATTAATTGTGTTTAGTAGTTAAAAATTCTAATATTTTGGGAGTGTCCAATATAATAACTCTAAGTTTCCACAAAAAATTTTTCAGCAGGAAAAAAAAAACCACAAGAAGAACAGAAAAAAACACACAAAAAAACCTTAAAGAAAATGGAACTACCTTTGCATAGAACATTTTCAGCTGCACTTTTATTATCTTTTTAATAAAAACAATCCAAAATAATTTTAGACTGAACAAATCTTTCTGAATCAGCTAACAAAGTTTACTAAATCGTTTCTGTAAACTCTACATTTTTTAAAAATATCAATGTTGGGAATCAAGAAAAAATGCAGAGTTTACAGAAAGCTGATACAGTGTTTAAAACAGAAAAGTAAAAATATAGCAAAAAGAAAATATTCCTTTAATTTTATTTACTCTTCGTCTTATTTTTTCATATTTGAAATTACTTTTAAACTGATAATGGTTTATCGAATGATATTTATTCTAATGATACTATTCAAAAAACTTTTCTTCTGTCCTTACTATCCAGAAAGGATTTATTCAAACGATAAAAAGCATTCAAAATTGATAAAAAGATGAAAAACACTTTAATAACATTTTCTTTTGTTCAACTTAATCAAAAAGAACACATAATATATCTTTAGAAATTGCTGCTAATGGTTAATTCAAGGTAGCCTTAAGTGTTATACTGTCAGTACAAATTCAATTGAAATCATAAATCAATCTTTATGAAAAACATAAACTATAGATAAACCAAATTAATCAGGTTTATTAAATGAACTACTCACCTTTATACTTCTCCCCCATCCTCAAATATTTTCCTTTATTTCCGGTGCAAAAAATAAAGATATGACTAAAACAGGTGTGACGTCAAAAAAAAATCCGAGATGGCTTCTGTTTTGATTGAGATAATCTATTTTCAGCTCAAAATTAACCACAAAGAAACTGTCCTACCTCTCTAGAGACCAGGTGGTCGCAGGAGTGTTACTGTGATAAAGTGCTGCCAACACTTCAAAGTATCTCGATATTCTACGACCTTGTCGATCATAGTGTCGCATTGTTTCCACTATCCACCCCACTCAAATCATATCAGTTTATCGTTTCGTTCAGCGACTTCCGTAGGTATGCACTTGACAATAACGCCTCTCGATCATTTTTTTCGGTAAATGGCAGAAAATAAAAATATTGAAATTGTTTTTATTCAAATACTTTATGAGTTGGTTTAACCATTTCAAGATTGATTTTTTTTTTGTTCGCATGTTTGAAAATATATACAGTCGAACTTGGCTAATTTGAAGTTGAAGGGACCACAATAAAAATTCGATCTATCGATCTATCTAAAAATTTGTATTAAAAAATCTCGATGCAAAATTTAGCACAAAAGGAGTAAAGAACTAAAAGTTGTTTGTAGCTTAAACATTAACTGCGGTAAAGATTTATTCTTAATATGTAACGTGCAACAGTTTTAATAAATAATACATTATTAATAAATTAACAGTATGTTATTTTAACAAATAAAGCGATAATAACTATATTTAACAAATTTAAATAATTTTAAAATTCATAATTTCAATAAATAAATATGTAATTTTAGTAATCAAATAGTATACAGAACTTTAAATGCAACAATTGTATAATAAAACTTCAAAGCAGAACAATTTGCATTTAGCACAATCAAAGTTTATTTTTTTAAAGAGTGAGAAATTTTTTTTTATCATTTTTGTTATTGAATAAGATATCGTGCAGCAGTGAAATCGTCGTGTGAATAAAGGGCCTTATTCACATTTGATCCCTGAGGTCACAAGATATGGACGTATTTAACTTAAAGAAAAAAAAAAATTTTTTTTTCAATTTTTAGTTCTGACTTCGAATTAAATAAAACCGAATTATACACGATATTTAACACTATGTTAATACAAAATTAAAGGGACCAGAGAAAAAAATTGGAATTACCGACGAATTCGAATTACAAACGTTTGAATTTGGCAATTTTCTATTTATTTTCTTTGAATTCTATATCTGATGGGTTCCGTAATTTTTTCTCACCGATATTCAGTAAAGCACGGTTTATACGTTTCTCATTTATACATCGCTTACATTTATACATCGTTTCATCACCGTTCGGATTCATTCGTATTCATTGCAATGATAAAGTACTTCGTTTATACGACGCAAAACTTCGGTTATACGTCGTTTTACGTTAGTCCCTTGAAAGACGTATAAACGATAACTGTATTTGTGTTTCTGGTTTTGGTCAACTAAATTAGGACACAAATGGCAAAGTAAACGTTTTAATTAGGACTTATATTCCCTTTTAGAAAAAATTTTTTAAAGCAGGTGGCTGATAATTAGAGATTCTCTTTCTGTAAGATTTCTATAGAGATTCAATTTCCATTTCATTATTTTGGAGTCAACTGAGTGACAACACAGTCACTTGATAAACTAACTGCCCGGTATAAGCCGTACTGTGACGTCACATCTTTCTTCCTCTTTTAAGATGCGCAACGGATTCCAAAATAAAATTGACGCGCATATTTGACGTGTATCACATGAACATGAATTGACTCCATAGTCGCATTATTATTTGAACTTGTATTATTATCAGTTATAAATAACTTGCATTCTTATCTTTTTTTTCATTCAAATGAATTTTGATCGAATTTTTTTATTCAAATGAAATTTGAACCAACACGCAGAAACATTTGCTGTAACTAATTCGTCCAAATTGTAATTGAAAAGGTTGAATTAACTGCATCACCTCTACGTTAAAGAGTAACATATTATATAATAGAAGTTGTGGAAATGAATGCGTTTTTACAGGGTGTCCAATTAAGGACTCCTGATTTTAAAATTAAATAACTCAGCAATGGACATCGTTAGAAAAATGAAACCGATGATATCTTTATTTTGAAAGCCATAAAAATCTGATACCGAAGTTTCTGAATTAGTTACAAATGTTGCCAGCAGGTGGCGCTGTAGTCGTAGTACGGTATCAAAGAAAAAGGTTATAGCACTGTGCAAACTGTTGGGACAAGGCGAAGCGCTGGAAAACCCAGGGAACACCATCTTAATGAAACAGTTAAATACCCTCAAAAGCAGATGTTTTGGGGTTATTTTGCATCTGGAGGACCTGGCAGCACAGTACCAGTTCGAGGTTATAGGCCTAGTTGTTCAGGGAATGATGAACTTCAAAAAGTATATTTCAATACTAGAAGACAAAATTGTGCCTTTTATCCAAACGTTCGCTGACGGTGTTGGCGTGTTTCAACGAGATCTTGCTCCATGCCATAATTCTAAGCTGGTAAGAAAAAAAAATCAAGAAAAGAAATTAACAGTTTTGAAGTGGCCTGGTAATTCTCCAGATGTAAATCCCATCGAAAATTTGTGGAGCATTGTGAAGAAACGTGTGAGTTAGATGAACTTCTCAACTAAGAGAAAAATGATTGAGAATATCATAAAACTTTAGTCTCGTGATGAGGACGTCAAAAATTTAAGTTCTAAATTAGTGGAATCCATGCCGAACCATGCACAGGATATCTTTAAAGCTAGAGGAGGACACATTTTCTGCTAAATTGCTATGCCATGAATGTAAGTGAACTTACTTACACTAATTAAACTACATATGTGAAAATTTTTTTCTTTGTCCCAATTAATTTGCACAGTACAATATAAACAGTCCTTTGCAAGCAATCGTTGCAATCACATCACAATCGATTCAAAATGTGCACCTTTCGTAGCAAAGAGATGGCGCATACCAAGAATTAGGGATGAGAAAAACCTACCGGTTTAAACCGAAAACAGTTTTTTTTTGTTTCGGTTAACCGGTTTTTTCGGTTATTTTTTGCCCCGGTTTAAACCGGTTATTTTTTTTTTAAATCCAAAAACCGGGTAGGAAGATAGGCTCGATTTTAGGTTCGACTAGTCTAAAATTTACCAAGTTATAAAGCTTTGAATTTCATCATCTTAGGCCAATCACCGACAACCGCTTCCTCGAGGCGACTGTTGGTTGGCGGATTACTGAAAGAGTCTTTATGAACAGATAACTATTGTCCAATGGATTGATTTCCTGCAAGAACAATATTAATAAAAATTTTTGTCTGCAAATGGCATCTGTTTTTTGTAGCCAAAAAATATTTATTTTAAGTCAGAAGTTCTGTGGAGCCCGAAAAATTAGAATCTAAGGGAAAGGAGGGTAAGAGTACGCATCTAGTGGATTTTTCGTTATAAAAATGAGAATTGAAAAGTTAGAGCCTCGAAAATATACTGAATCATAGTTTATTAAGTTGGAAAGAAGGGTACAAAAAATTAAAATTTTAGCTTTAAAAAAATATATTTTACGAAACGTAAGGAAAAAAAATGCCAAATGCGTACTCTTACCCGACGTTGCGGGTAAGAGTACGCAGGACGTGAGGCCAAGAGTATACACCCTGAAAATTTAGCAGTATTCGCATACAAATACTCACTGCCTTCGTGACTGGAACATTCCTCATGCCACCACTCCTTACATAATTCACACTGCATCCAATCTTCATCATATGTGTGTTCGCAGTCTGGGCATATTGTCTCCTCATTATTTGCTTATTTGCCGAAATTGTTGAAGGAACTGGGTTTTCGACAGAATTCAGAATAAGTTTTTTCTTTGCTTTCAGGGCTTTTCTTTTTAGTTTTGTGCCCATTTTTATTTTTCTTAAAAACTCGATTGGCCTTTGCTTCCTCTAATTCTATCTTTTCCTTTTCGTTTTTATCTAAAAAATTTTTGAATGGAGACGAAGTCATGATCTCAGATTTTTGAGATTTTCTTTTCCTTTTAGCTCTTCGTTGTTCATGTCGAGGAAGTGGCAAGAGTTACTGGATATTGACATGTATCTGAGAAGTGGAAGATGAGACTTCATTCTCTTCAGGTGCAATTGCAACTGTGCAATCATTATCCAAAGGTGCTAACGCTACTAGTGAAGGAGAATAGCAATCCTCACTTATAATGTCAGGGTTGTTTGGCTCAATACCTGCAACTCGGAAAGCTTTTTCTGCGAGTTGAACCCTGGCTGTGGCGTTATAAGCTTTTTGAAAAATCCCTGAAAATTTGTACAGTGTTATTGCTTTTCCTGTATTTTGTACGAGCCATTTTTCAGTTTCAGATGAGTATAAAGCTTTCAAAGGGGCGAAGAAACATTTATCCAATGGCTGTAGCACATGACTCGCATGTGGTGGTAGAGTAAGAAAAGTTATATGATTCTCTCGACAAAACAACACTGCAGGTAGTGAGCAGTGGGATGTGTGATTATCTGCTATTAACAGAACAGGGTCTTCTGTAGACGGTTTAGCATGCTTGACAAAATGTTTCAGCCAGTCGATTAACAAATGGGAATTCATGTAACCAGTGTCGCTGATCAAGGGCAAAGTTCCATTGGGTGTATCTTTGTACAAATGAGGATTCATTCTATTTCTAGGAAGAATCAACGCAGGTGGGGCAAAAACTCCTTGACCTCTTTCTGCACTAGAAATTTTACAAACAGATTTTTTTTGCCTTTTGGTGTTATCACCTTCGGTGTTCTATTGGGGACCGTTGAGATACCAGTCTCATCCATATTGAATTTTCTATGAGCAGGAAAATTTTTCTCCAGACAACAGCTCTTTTGATTATTAGCCCAATCCCATTTTTTAATAATAATAATAATAATAATAATAATAATAATAATAATGATAAAATAAAATGCAAAGTTTTGTTGGAGTGGCTGCTTTAAATTACAGAACGGATAAGAGTACGCATATCTGGTCTGTGCGTACTCTTAGCCGCCGATGTATTGCTTCTCTAAACCGTCCATAGATGGCCAGTAACATTCACTAAAGTCAAATTCTAATGTGGCCACGTAGTTCAGAAGGGGACAAACCTCATAATGATATTTACTTAGAAAGCAAGCATTAGTCTTTTATTTACAAAAAAATTAAGATTTCTTCACAGAAAAATTACATGCTAACATAACGAAATCATATCTTACCTGATAAATAAAAGACAGCAAGGATGAAAATAATAATGGCGGTCTCTTGAGAGAGCTGAAAACACATGTATTGATATGATCACACTCGCTTCTGCTTGTACTGTTGGCAACTGAGAAAAAAATCCCTGCGTACTCTTACCCACACTTCCCTTACATTGAATGACGTATCGACTCACGGATCAACACATTGCTGAAAGAGTCTTTATGAGCAGATTAGATGATAAATATTGTCTAATGAATTAATATCTTGTGAAAACAATGTTAATAAAAAATTGTCTATAATACTTACTTATTGCAATAATTACTCATTTATTATTATTACATATTGTAATAATTACTTATTTATAATCATTACTTATTACATTAATTAATTATTGTATTAATACTTACTTATTGTATATTATTATTAATAAAAAATTCTTTCCACAAGCGTTGCTTTAAAATACAACCGGTTATTTTGAGCGGTTTTAACCTCCATATTAAACCGGAGGTGAAGGGAAAAAAACGGTTTAACCGAAAACCGTTTTTTTTTTTTTTTGCAATAACCGCCATCCCTACCAAGAATGAACTTTTCCGTCATCCTCTGTAGTGTGTCAACGGAAATGCAGGCACATGCTCACAGATCAACTCTTCAAGCTCCTACAGTGTTGCGGGATTGTCGGGAAAACAGTACACTTCCCAGTGCCCCACAAGAAGTAGTCGTAGAGAGTGGGATCGGGTGATTATGGAGGCCAATCCATGTCTGTTCCAGTAAATGTGGGATAGTTGAAATCAATTACTGTAATCTGGAAAGTTTCAAATTTTGTTACCGTTCAGTGTCACCATTTCCGTTGACACACTACAGAGGGTGGCTGAAAGTTTCATTCTTGGTTTGCGCCATCTCTGTGCTGCGAAAGGTGCGCATTTTGAATCGATTGTGATGATATTGCAACGATTGCCTACAAAGGACTGTTTATACCCTTTTTCTTTGACATCGTACTACGACTACAGCATACAACGCCACTTGCTGGCAACATTTGTAACTAATTCTGAAACTTCTGTATCAGATTTTTATGGCTTTCAGAACAAAAATATCATTGGTTTCATTCTTCTATCGATCTCCACTGCCGAGCTATTTCATTTTAAAATCAGGGAGTTCTTTGTTGCACACCCTGTTTTTAATTCTAAGAAGATAAAAATCATTTCATTATAAGGAATTGCTTTTTAATCGACTCATAGATTTAATGAATGAAGTAAGGAAATAAAGAAATGTGTAAGAATTTTAGAATGATAAACAGAAACTTAAAAGATTTTTGATGTGCGTGAACTTTTTTAAAAAGATGAATAAATATTTTCAATATTGCAAAATTTCTTTTCGGAAATCGTAATTCTTCTCTTAAAATTTTTGGATCATTCATGTAATGGATCATCAGCTTCACGAATAATGATCGCAGAAAATAATTTTATTCCCTGCTGCATAAGGCTGTGAACCAAGTTCAAAATTAAAATATCAGAGAGCAAGCTTTTGTTTTCGTTGTTTCCTGTAAGTTGTTTATTTCTCTAGCCAAAGTGAAGACAGCTAACAATACTTTTGTTAAATAGAAATTTATTTGATAAAAAATGTACAAAATAATAAAAATAAAAGAAGTTTTTTAAAATCACCCTCTTATTAGTGTACTAAAATGCAGAAAATACTTTTTTAATAAAAAGACTGCAGTTCAAAGCAAAAATCGTAAAAGCGTGAGCTTGACAAAGTAGTTTCCAATGGTTGGACTCGATCCGATGCAAAAGCGCAAGACGACTCATTTCCAGTAAATCACTTGGAACTAACAGCCGCTTGCGCTTATTCAATGACGTTAATATATCAAAGAATTACATGTAGATTTTGTAATAATTCTATCCCCATTTTGCATAAAATAGGCCACCTCCCGAGCTCAGCTCTGGCATGCTTGGTAAGGCGCCTAGCTCAGAACGAAATGGTAGAGGCTCGAATAATGCTGATGTCCTTGTCCTATCCTATCTCAGAAAATGTATATACATGTCGCTCAGATTTTTGCCCAAATTCTCAAAATTTGCACAGTGCTAAAATAAGCATTAAATTCTGTCCCACAATAATAAAAACATTTAAAAAAAAAAGATCACGCTTTCATTAGTGTACGTAAAATGTAGAAAATAGTTTTTAAATTAAAAAACTGGAGTTCAAAATAAAAATAGTAAAATTGTGAGAGTGACGGAGTAGTCTCCATTGGTTGGATTCGATCCGATGCAAAAAAGCAAAAGCGGCTGTGATACCAATTAACTACGTGGAAATCCCAGCCGTTTTTGCTTGTCCGAGGAAGTTAATATATCAGATAACTACATATAGATTTCCTAATAATTCTACCTCCATTTTGTGTAAATGTGAATATTTCCTGAACTTAGACGTGGCATACTTGGTAAGAGACCGAACTGGTAAGGGCTCGAATTCCGCTGATGTCCTTGTCTTGAACCTAGCCTGTGTCAGAAAATGCATGTACATGTCGCTCAGATTTTTGCCCAAATTCTCAAAATTTGCGCAGTGCTTAAATAAGCATTAAGTTCTAAACTACCATAATAATAATAACAAAAAAATTTAAATGCACGCTTTCATTAGTATACTGAAACGTGGGTATTAACTTTCTTTAAAATAAAAAATCTGTAGATCAAAACAAAAATCACAAAATAGTGAGATACTCTGTATAAATTGGAATACTCTCGATAAATTGGAATTTTAATCACGTTAAAATTTTTAATTTATGACGAATGTTTAATTTTTCCCATTGATATTTATTGTGGCTCGATTTTCTTATCATATAGTTTTCAATGCCACACGCTTTGACGACTTTTGCTTCGATCTCAAGTATTTTGTTAAAATTTTTTTCTACTTTTAAGTACACCATAAAAGCGTGCTTTTTAAAAATCTTTTTTTATTTTTATTATTTTCTAGTTTTTAGTCTTAATGTGTTTCATTATTACAATTGCAATGGAATCATGTAATACATTTTTCTCAAATTCAGTACCAGACGGGCCTCTCGTATTGAACCAAAATTAAATAAAACAAGCAATTAATTCATAATTAAGTTCTGAAAATGACAAGATATTATCTTTTCGTCGGTTCACAAAACTGTACAGAATTTCAGAACTCTATTTAGAATTTCTGGAGATGAGTTACAGATCGATAAGAAAATTCCATTTCTCAAACATGTAACATGTTAAGCTAAAAAAAAGCCTAACAAATTGACACATCTTTTCTACATTATTGTTGGAAAGTCGGGGAATGTATGCCACAATAAAATTCTAAATGTTTTTGAAAACTAAAAATTAAAAAAAAAACTAAATTTCGATTTTTAAAATCTTTTATATGAAAAGGCCACTCTCAAACCGAAAATATTCTAATATAGTAGGGAAAACTAGTGAGACTCGACCCTAGATGATTTTCTGAAATTGCTAGAGAGTCGATTATTTGTTAGTGCCATTCCTAACTGGCTTTTGGTCATTTGTGTATTGGAAAGCATTTCCATTCCAATTTGAAAAGCCATTATAATAGAGTACAGGTGAATACCTTTTGGGGTTCTGAAATAAATTTTCCAACTTTTCATTCTTCTGTAGATTCGAACTTTAATCTTGAAGATGTGATGAATTAAAATATTTTAAAGTTTTTAGCATACTTCATGTTATAATTTATTATACGATGGTGTGTAATACCTAGATTCTAAGTGGTTTAGTTTTTAGATTATATAGAAAAAGTCAAGCTAAGGGGATTTGGCCGTAGCCAATTAGGAAGACTTAACCCTACCAGGAAGAGCTTCACAAAACAAGAGTTGTTATAGGTAACCTTTGTTATTTACTGTAACTTCGACGTTCGTAACCGACCGATGTACATTTTCGATTGGGACCAACTTTCTGGTGCATTGGAGACTGTTGCCAACATTGCAACCCAAACAATCAAATTGGATGGTTTGGCTAGCAAACCTTCGCTTTGATTGTTGACGTAATTGCTAGTGATTTTGGTAGTTAAATTTTATGTGAGAAAAGTTAATTAAAATTTTTTAAAAATAATTATTTTAAAACAATCCCCTAGGATCAGGTCTCCCTACCCTTAGAGGGAGTCTTGACTCTAGGTGGTTTTATGAAATAGATTTACCTTATGCTCAAGTGAGATATTAGTTAAGCATAAGTACATATCTCATTCTTAAAAACTAAGCTTTTTATTATGCTAATAATCAGAATATTAGAAAAATCATAATTAGGGTCAAGTCTCCATAGTTTCCTCTATATGATGTCCTAGACTAGTCTGTATGGACAGTATTATAATCTATAATGACATCCAGGTGTTTGAAACACTTACAGCAACATTTCCTCAGAAGTAAATAATTTACCCTTATTTGCAACACAGGTTAACACTAAACAGCCGTGAGTGGCATTTAGAACAAAATAAATCGAGTAAAACTGGTCTTAGTATAATGAAAACAAACGCAGAACGATAGAAAACTACGCATGTTTTCAAATTTTTGAAGGCCAAGGAGAGTGAAACTTTATTTATTATAAATATATCATTGCATCACAATTATTTTAGTAAATGATATAAATAATTTACATTTATTTATTTCTTATTTCTTGTCTGGTTTTATGACGAAAAACTTCGGAGCATACAAGCGAAGACATTAAGTAGAGTCATTAGTCCATGACATGCTCTACATATATTATTGAGATACACTCTGCATAATATACTGAAATAATGTCCTCCAATATTTCTTAAACTATAAATTTCGACCCCAAATGAGGGCATAAGCACGGATTTTGGGGTCGCGAAAACAGAGACAACTCGAATTTCGGTCAAATTCTTCGACGTTCATAGTTAAAACTAATTTGAAAAGTCAATTTAGTTTGAAACATTTCATTAAAATTTCTTACTAGATATATTGAATGAAATTTTATAATTAATAAATTTATGCTTAATGAAATCAATTCATACTTACGTAATACGCGTTAAATACGCCATACCCATTTAATTTTGGAATCCACAGCACATCTTGCGAGAAGAAAAACACAAGTTTAAGGCATCGTGCTTTACACGTTAGATGTCATGAACAATTATATTTGCCACGTGACTGTGATGTCACATGAATTGATTCCATTGCCTTATTCTATTTTTTTATGTATAAATTTTCCTGTGTAAAAATTCGCACATGCATGAAAAATCACGAATTTTTTTCCCTTATCCGATCGAAAAACCAGTCATTAATGGAAATATGCTTTATAAATCGTCGTCGTTCAAACAGAAGTCACTAAGTCCACAAAAACATTTTGACGGACTACGGCAGTCAATTAGAATTTGAAATGAATTATTTTGAGATAGAAACCTGTTATCTAAACATCAGTGAATCAACCGTAGGAGCTATAAATCTATAAAATAATTTTGTCTATTTATCATAACGACTCAAAATTAATTAAATTTAAACTGACTACATTTCGAGAAACTAGAGCTTTGGATTTAACGACTTTTGCCTGAACGACGACGAAATATTAAATGAATTTTGTTCTGCAGTTTTTCTACATTATTAGACGTTATAAGAAACTGCACGAAGATTTAAAAAAAAGCAACATAATAATAATTATTCAATAACTGAGCTTCAAAAAATTAGTAAAACTTACGTGGTGAACTGATATTCAACCCTTTTTTACATGATTTAATGTAACTAGATGGTAGGAGAGGAATGTGAACGCAATGAAATAAAAATTTGAAATTTGAATACTAAACCAAATATTTTCATACAAAGACACTGAATTCTTTCTGAAAAATGTCATTATTCTCCGATAAATAAACTTTTATCTTCCTTGACGTAACATACATATCTCATTAGTCCTTTTCCTCTGTTCCAATTTTAAGGTCATTCAAATATTTATGACGCTTCGAATAAATGAGGAAGCAAATTAAGCAAATCTTTGTACTTTTATTTTTCGCTAATACTGCTCTTCTGAAAATAGAAAGGTGAGATTATGAAATTCTACCTCTCATGTGGTGATTTACTAACTCGAAATAGTTTTGAAAGTAATTTTTGAAACGTCAAGCATCGTCATTAAATATTATCATTAATTCGAGTATACAATTATTAAAATAAGTAGAAAAAAACATATGTGATGATTATTTTTATTATCGTTTATTTTGAAAAATTAAGCGGCGCTAAAAATAATTATCACAATTAATTGGGACACTGGTGATCGCAATTAAATGTGCATCACAATAAATTGTGATCATTCTATTTAATGCCGTTTAATTTTTTTAAATAAACGCACTTCTATTTTAACTAATCAGTCGCGAGAACCTTTACTTTTCACAAGCCTCGTGAAAGTTACTGAATTAACAAAAATGAGGGGAAATCCCGTTTTGAAGGCATACAACTTGCAAGCACGGTTCTCATGCTCTCTTTCTGCTCTGGACTCTTCTCCCTGATCCGCGCCGCTTTGCACGCAAAATAATGACCATGATTTGGACTCGCCTAAAATAGCTTCCGACGACTCTAAAAGTAGTCTTCCATCGATAATAAGAAGTATCTAAGACTAATAATTAAAGATTTTTGGATTAAAACAACTGCAACTCCTTCAAGCTGTGTCTACACATCCAACCAAATTTTATATCTCATATGTATATATGATACTGAAAAGTCAACTCGCTCCAATTTAATTTCAAATGAAGTTATATCCCTATTAACCTTCGAATGGAAACGTCACTGTTGTGAATTTTCTATCGAGACATTCACGCTTGCTCTAAAATTAGTACATTTTGAAAGTGTTACTGTATGTTAGGAATACAAGAAGCGTTAGAATACAAGATCAATTTATATTTAATAAATATTTTTTACCTCAATCTTATTATTCTTTAAAACCATAATAATCATTTGCAATCTGCAATACGAGGGAAATATTCGCAAACCAATTCTCAAAGGTGACATTCCTGTGCGACTTCTTTATTGTTTCAACAGATTTCTTAAAAAAATTCCTCTGACGATCCTTAGGTAATGAACCTACTTTTGACGTTCCATTTGACTCATATGTTGAATCAGTTCGACTACTGGAGTTTGAAACACTCCCTGCTTAACTGCAGATGGCAGATAGGGTGGGCCGAAATTTGCTAAAAAAAATTTTTTTTTCGAAATCGATTTTGGTATACGACGCAAAAGTTGCGTAATGGGCCAGTTAAAACACACAATTTTTTTTTTTTGAAAATTGCTCAATATTTAGCCGCGCCCCTTTGACATTGAAAAACAGAAAATTCGTTTTATGTGAAAAAAATATATTTTGAAAAAAATTCAAAAATTTTTACTGGCATGCAATGAAAATGTTACATAAGGGGCCGTTCAAATATTACTTAAGCACCTAAGGGCGGGAGGGGGTTTGCGATTTGCTTATTTTTACTCACAAGGGGGGAAAGGGGGCATGAGTGATGCTTACGTAAGATATTAAAATCACTTTATTTCCGAAAATCTCTTGTAACTTGCAAAAATAATTTAATTTCAAAAAAATTAAATTTGAAAAAAAATTAAATTTGGCAAAAGCAAATTAAACTTGAAAATTTTTTTTCAGTGATGTTCTGAGGCGAACCATTTTAACCACACAAGAAAAACATAAACGATAGATAGGATGAATGTTCATTGAACAAAATGGATAATAGTATCTTTTCTTTATAATAGCTGGAGGTGACAGTTCATAATAACGTTTGATGCATGAGGCTTATTTCTGAGAACTTTCTACTATTTCAAATGATGAGATTCGAATGAAAGGGACCAATATGTTGTATTGTGACAATACGAGTTTCCAAGCAAGCACAAATAAACATGTTACAACAAACTTGACACTCATTGAATATTTCGTGTATAAAAAAATATATACTCTTAGTCAGATTTGAAGTTACTGTTCAGCAAAGGATTCCGCGACTACCACTTTTGAACGATTTTACACCGGAAAGGAGTGTCAGGCAATGAGTCATATGAGCGCATTTCCAGAGTTCTTTGTTAGATCACGCTCAGTAAAATGTAAACATCATCCTTTCATTCTTCACTTTCCCCCTATTTTGATGAAAATAACTCCGCCCGGCGCATGCGCAAAAACGCGGAGGGTTTCCAAATCCGTTGCTAAACAATGCATCATCTTAGTATGTACTAAAAAAATCTCATTGAAAGCGGAAATAAAAAATAACGAATATTCTCAAACTGCAAATCCTTCGTAGATTTCGTTTTTTTTTTCCCCTTTGGGTTCTCATAGTTTTTTTTAACAATAATAGTTCATTTTTTTCTTTTTCGTTTCTTCTCTGGGATGTTTTTTTCACTAATCAATTTCATAGCGATAATATCTGATGAGAAAATGTTTTTGATTGTTTTTATACTAGTTTTTTCTTTCTATTATACGTTGTTTTTCTCCGATGTTGCTTATTAATAATATTGTTTTTTCTTCGATCTTTTCTGGTCTTAATGATGTTGTTTTCCATCGACAACATTATGCACAATTTTTCGTTCGTTTCCAGGAACGATTCTTCCGCCAATTTGTTCCGAAACCAAACTAATCACCTCACACCTCCTCGTAACCATAGTGGCCGACAGCTCTACTGTCTGGTGTCTCCGGAGTTTTTAAAACTGCACATTACATAAAACAAGTCAAATCGGAAATATGTCTTCATTTCGAGAAATATTGTACAAAATTCGTTTTTGAAAGTTTCAAAAAGTCTTCATCAGATAAACATTTGAAGGATATTCAATGTAAAACTAATGATATGTGGCGGCAGTATAAGAATTCTTCTAAAAAGGAGGAGTTAGTGTTAAAAAGAGCTGAGGAAAAAATGCTAAAGGCAACCAAAAAGAAATAAATTTTTCTTGATTATTTTATAAAGGTAATTATAATCAATTTATTCTTAAAATTGTAAGCATATTTTATCATAACTTTAAATTTATAATTAACTTAGTATGAAATAACTTTACTTATTCTTGTTAATATTCGCTACATTTATTAAAATATATAGAGTATACTGACATTGTTATATGTAATAAAGTGTTAATATTATCATCTTTCTATAATTTAATAGATAAATGATCTTTACTAATGCAATCTTAAAATGAAAGTATTCTTCAACTTGCAAAAGTAAATCTAGAAAATTAAGTGGTTCGAATACGACTTTGCGTTTTGAATAAAAAATTAGATAACAAATAACAATAATAGATTATGAAAATACTTTAAAAATGAATCATTCAGCAATTTAAGATATAATTTTTTTTACTTCTTATGTTTTAGATTTAAAAAAATTTTACATATTGTAATGATTGTTATCTTTCATATTTATGTAGTTACAGTAGTGTAATTGACAGTTATAAAAGTGTTTTGAGCTTTATTGGAAAAGAAAGTTTTCATTTATTTTTATATAACAACTTACGTTTCTGATATAAAAGTGATTACTAAAAGTTTAGTCCTTTTGTCAACATGCTTAAAAAGTATAGGGGCAATTGTGAAAAATTAACGAAGTTTATCAAGATTTCTTCCGAGAAGAAAGCGATGAAGTAGTAACAGAAGGGGGAAGCAATATAATAACAGATATGGAAAAATGGCTTGAGCAACCTTGGTGAGCATCTGAATAGATGATAGGCATGTGCAAAATTAAATTTAAAATATAGCTATGTTCTTTTAAAATTGTGATAAACTAAGAAATTTTACTTAACAAAATTGTAAGAAAATTAAACATAATTTTTTTTTTCATTTTAAGCCGAGTTAGAGTTTTTTTTATTTGAATTAAGTCCTAAAATTTTTAAAACTAGATTATTACTGTTATACGTTTTGTAAAAAAAAAACAGGAGGTGGGTGGGTTTGCAGTTTACTTACGTAATTATAAGAGGGGGTATGCGATTTGCTTAATTTTGCTGACAAGGGGGGGAGGGGGGTCAAAAATTACCAAAAACATGCTTACGTAATATTTGAACGGCCCCAATGGGTCAGTTAGAACCCACAAAAAAGTTTATAAATTTCTCTCAATAGTTAACCCCGCCCCTCTGACATGAAAAATTGGAGAAAATGAAAAAAATATTGGTTTTTCTAAAAAACTGTACTATGAAAATTATTTTTCGAAATTAGTATTGACATTAATTGATCAATTAAAAAGTACTATAAATAATAATAATTCTATAATTATTACGTAATTTAACTTTATTCAATTTTTTTGCGAAATTAATAATAGCATATTTTATCTAGAATTACATGCAGACAAAATACAGATTAGAACAAAAATCTACAAATTTAAAATGTATATAAGAATTCCTCATGCATATTGAATATTAGGTGTTAGAATAATATTGTTCCTTGTTGTCAAACGTTGGAAGTTCTTTCCTTGCTTGAAATTTGGCACGAATATATCCATCTCTTACAGTCTCACCACAAACTTTCATTGCAGCTTCAGATATTAGTTTAACACATCATTCAACAGATTGTGTGTGACATAGAAATTCCTCGAAAGTTAGTGCTGGAATCTGTTCTTCTTCGCGCATTTCTTTCAAGTCTTTGTCCTTTATATGCATTGTAAGAGGTGGCTCTGTTACAACACAATTTGAACAATCAATTAAATAAATATAATCGGCTGCTTCGAAATTGAGTTCAGGAAGCTTGGAAAAACGCAAACCACCTGAGTTCGTCTTCTCATCTCTGGCGCCGAGAATACGCTTAACTGCTAATTCCCGGATGTGTTTTCTAGAATCATGTAGCATTATTAATAATAGGTGTTCGGGATGCGCAAAATATACATTGTTTGAGAATACTTTGTAATTAATTTGCGTAACATTGTCTGGAAGCTGCCTTGCAAGGGAAATTATTTTCCAGAAATGTTGGGCACCATACTGGCAATTAGATTTTATTTTTTTATCTCAAACCACATTGGAGCATAAACCAGCATTACATACTTCATGAGTATTATAAGATTCTGCGATGGACTTGGAGTACCAATGTATAACCGTAACAAACGGTTTGCGGAGGTCAGCCATCGTGCATGACTGAGTTTACCTGGGTCACGCTAGAAGAGCAACTACCATATTTTATGGCAAGATAGATGCAATACAAATATTGTTGGTCAGTACTTAGCTTTTTGATATCTTTCAGATCCAAAGGCTGAAGAGTACAGTCAATTTGATCAAATTTGACGACTGGATTTTTTCACAATCTTTTAGAAGCAATCCAATAGGTCCAGAATATTAATATGTTCCCTTTGTGCAACCGTCCATTTCCAGAATGAAGTGCCTTACTGGCAACTTATTGGTATGTAACATACATATATTCCATTGTAATGGTCTTGCAATGTAAGTCTCAAGCAAACGTATTACTACTTCTTTCCATCCCGTATTCACATTTGTTCCGTCACATCCGATAACCGATAGGTTCTGCAAACTCATATTATTACATTTTTGTAAATTTGATAATACCTTGGGCTATTTCTTTTGCACTTTCACCAGCAGTTAACGATACATGACCTGTATACTTGTTACCTGGTTCCTCTATTAATGCTACATGCGCTTCTGATGTTAAGGATAGATTTTATATATATATATGGGATAGGTTTTATTTGCGTGTGTGCGTATTTTCAAATCGGCGAATAAATATCGAGTAAAATTGATTGAATTTCAGGTGGGTTCTAACTAACGCATTACGCAATATTTCCGTTATATGCCAGTAGTAATTTTAAAATTACTTTTCAAATTATATTTCTTTCAAAAAACCAAATTTTTCTTTTTTTCTCAATTTTTTAATGACAGAGGGGCGCAGCTAAATATTAGGCGAAATTGATAAAAGCTTTTGAGGGTTCTAACTGATCCTTTGGGTAACATTTCCGCTGTATGCCAGAACTAATTTCGAAATTAATTTTCAAAATATATTTTTAAAAAAAATAGATTTTTGTCATTTTTCAATTTTTTTTAATACCAAAGGGGCGCGTCTAATTATTAAACAAAATTGATGAAATTTTTAGAGGGTTTTAAGATATCTATTGCATAACTTTTCCGCACTATGCCAAAATCGATTTCTAAAAAAAGTTTTTTCGGCCCACCCTAATGGCAGACCCTACATAGGCTCGCTTCGTCCTCAACTGATTCAAGATAGGTAGATAGCATAACTAAAAGTAGAGGGTTTTCATTTTTCATGTATTAGTGGGATCTCAGATGTAGTGAGAGGCGAAGTCACCATGACTCTACGTTACCGCTGAAGGGTTAAAAGAAGAATTTGGTATTTGATGTGTGTATTTGCAAATATAGAGTGCAACAGGGAATCGGAAGATTTTACTACACTAGAACAGCAAGTTATGTGAGGACGAAGTTCCATCTGGAAGACAAAACTTTCGATGGTAACGGTGTTTAATTGTGTTTATAGCTACCAAACAAAACCAACAAAAGTTACGTGACCGCATAGAATGCATTTTGAACTCATTTTAATCTCGCACATTAGGTTTCCGTTTCTACTATTTACTCAGTGAAAGTCTTGATAAAAAAAGGGCCTTTAAAAACGAGTAATGCTGTGACAAAGAGACATGGTGATAAAATAAAAGATGCACACACCAAAGGTTGTAGAGAAACTTTTTCAGAAGACCTATTTTCAAGTAATTCGGCATTTTTTGTCGTCATATACGTTACTGGCATGTGCTTTCATCTTATATTTTTTTCATATTACTCTATGTAATTCAAACTCATTAAACATGCAAAATAATCTAAACTAGATTCGAACTGTTGATTCCTCGCCCCACCACACTTTAAGGCAACATTTCAACATAATATTCACCAATTTCTTACAATGCGTCCTCGAATTGTAAGGAATGATTTGAAAAACAATTCTTCCTTCTGTCTTGAAAGAGACCGCGATTCTAAGAAAAGTACAAAAACAGCATCTGTGGTCCTTGCCACAGCGTTTAACATTTTTGAAGCAGTCATTTCTACAGCATCTAAAAACAGAAGCGTCTGCAGAAACACAGTTGCGGTAAACAAAAAATTATCGCTTCGGTCAAAACCACATTCCTCCCAGATTATAGATAGATGTAGCGCACCGGAAAAGCTTACTTCGCACTTTAAGAAGTCTGCTAATTCTAGCATTTAATGAAGAAGTATCAAACAGAGAGTAGCAAATAAAAATGAAAAATGCAACATTTCATAATCCATCCTTCGGTTAAAAATGATAAAAATATAACAGTTTTTAAAATACGCTTTTATTAATGTACTGGGTTGTTATAATTGAAGTTATATCTGTTGTCCTATGGCTCCAAATGAAGAAAAAGATTCACTAGAATTAAGTACAAGTGAAGCGTTCTGTAAAAACCAAAAATAAATAAATAAATAAAAATAAAAATCGCACATTTTGAACGAAAAAAGACTTCGTTCAGAACTGAATTTCGGCAGCGTTTTTAGTTGAACTTAAAAAAGAACTCAAATGAACTATTCAATTTTCCTTCTTTAATATAAAGAATCTAGAAAAAAAGTCACCTCAGGAAATGGCGCAGCGCTAGCTATTGACGAAATTTCAATTATTATTATTTCGGTTTTCACAGAGCGTGCCACTTGTATAGAGCAAATTTGTTTCGTCTGGAACCATATAACAGGCTCTAGGGCCTTCTGAATAGGCGAACTTCAGTTATAACAACCCTATACTAAAAAGTGGATTTTTTTAAATCAAAACTATAGACGTCAAAACAAATCGTAAAAGCGTGAGACGCTGATAGAAATACTCTAAACAAATTGGAATTTTAATCACATTTATTACATATTTTAATTTTTAATGAATGGTTAGCAATTTTTTTCTTATGATATTCACTATATCTCAATTTCTTTATAGTAATGTTTACAGTGCCTCGCGCTTTTATGATTTTTTTGTAACCAGGCCCGCGCTGTCCATATGTGCAAGGTCGTGCGGCGTACGAGGGCGCTCAGTCAAAAGGGTACGTAGCGTCATGAAAAGTGCTTAAATTTGAAAACCATTTTTAAGCACCTTAAAAGTGCTTAATTTTTTTTAAACAAAAAATGTCTTTAAAAAGTGCTTAATTTTCTAGAGAAGTTTTTGTTTGCCCAGGAGTATATGATAAATCGAAAGCATAGTCAGAAAGGTTTGTTTACTGGATGTAACAAGAAAAGAATACCGGATGTATCTAGAAAAAAACAACCCTTTTTTAGTTTTTATTGAAGATCTCGAAAACAATTCAGTTTCCAAACTACAATTCATATAAAAATTAAAGAGCATGAAATTACCTACAAATTCATGCATTTATTCTTCTTCTTAATGTTTACTGAGATAATGGGTTTCAAAGTTTGCCGCCATCTTGGATTTCATCCCCCTTGTTTTAGTCTTTTTGAATGTTTCAAAAACTATCAAAATTTCAATTACAAGTAATACAGCAAATTAATGACTGTGAAAGTACCTATATATACATGCTTTTATTTTTCTTCTAGCTTTAATAGTTTCCGAGATAATGGGTCTCAAACTCTACCACCATCTTGAATTTCCTCCCCTACTTTTTAGTTTTTCTTAAATATTTCAAAAACTATTCAATTTTCAATTACATGTAATACAAAAAATTAATGATAGTAAAATTCCCTACAAATACATACTTTTATTTTCTTCTAGTTTTAATAGTTTCTGAGATATTTAACCCCTTAACGGTTTTATCTTTTCTACTGTCTAATTAGATGACACTTTCTGTTTGGGGAATGTGTTGTATTGATTCAATTAAGGGTCCGTAGAACGCTTGAGATGGGGATAACAGCCTTTTTTTTCTTCAAATCCCATAACTCTTTAAGGCAACACTTGAGATGTTAATGAGTTACTCTTCATTTTTTGTGTCCAATTATAATGTTTTAGAATGGCGAATTATGGCATTTTTAAGTGTAAAAATGCCATAATTCGATGCACGATTGGAGCTCGGTATAAGCCGTTAAGGGGCTAAGAAAAACTAAAATAAGGGGGGGGGAATAAAAACAAAGATGGTAGCAAACTTTGAAGCCCATTATCTCGGAAACTATTAAATCTAGAACATAAACAAAAACACTCTTCTATAGAGAATTTTACGTTCTTTAATTTGTTGTATCACGCGTGATTTGAAAATTAAATAGTTTTCGAGATATTCAAGAAAAACTTTAAAAAGGCTGATAAAATCCAAGGTGGCGGCCAACGTTGAGATCCATTACCTGGAAACTATTAAAGGTGGTAGAAACATAAAGACATGTATTTTTAGGGAATTTTACGCTCTTTAACTTGCTGATTACATCAAATTTTCAAATTGAATAGTAAATGAGATAATTTGAGATATTCAAGAAAAACTAAAAAAAGGGAGGGATGAAATCCAAGCTCTCCCCTCAGGATCTCTCTACAAGATTTTTGTCGTCTTGTGATAGCGGTTTCGACGGGTCAGTTTCTCCTTCGATGTGTCCTTGAGCGTGGGGTGGGTGGGGGTCGACGCCCCTTCTTTACGATCTGACCACCCTAGAAAAAGGGATGACAGTTGCCATGTGTAATTGCCTTTTAGGCGATGCAAAGAGGGTTTTGTGTGTGTGTGTGTGTGTGTGTGTGTGTGTGTGTGTGTGTGTGTGTGTGTGTGTGTGTATTTTCGCTGTCCTTTCATCATGTTTTAGGGTTTAGTGTTTAAAAGTTTTAACATTGTTTTTAAGATGTTCTTAAATATCTTTAAGATTCACTGATTGCAGCTTTTTTTCATTGTGTCTGTTGTTTATTTTGTGGCTGGCCTCTCTAACTGAAGTTTTCTCTGTAGTTGCTTTTCTTATTAATAAATAATAAAAATAGTAATGCAGTAGTAGTAGTAATGTTCATATGTGAATACAGTCAATAATTGTATTAGGAGTGCTATATATGGATGAAATAAAATTCTCTTTATAGAAATGAATTTTTGCTTATTGAATTTTCAAATCAGCATCATATATAAAGCACAATAGCATAATATATAAAAGTTTTTTCTTCATATCTTACATGATTGATAGCTTTAAAGTTTAGAAATAGAAGATAAAATATGCAAAAAATTAATTGCACCTGGATCTGAATTCTTTCTGTAATGGGTTAAATGATTTTTTTAAATTGCTTAAAAATAAGCATGCGTGGTTAAGAATGAAGACAGTTAAGTTGAAATTCAAGAAATGAATTCTTGCTTTTGAATAAAATGCACTCATTTTTTTTATTCAGATATACTCATATAAATAAGTACATGGCAAATATAATTTTTAAATAGTTCATTTTTCCCATATGCATTTTTATATCATTCTTAAGCGATCTTTTATAGAATAATTTCTTCGAAGATCCGTTTCTACATGCAAATGCGGTTAAATAAACTGTGATTGGCTTTTAGCATTTTTTAGCAGACTTGATTTCGCGAAAAAACAAATTAAAGAAAACGGGTTTAAAAATTTCATTACAAAAATATTGAAATTAAATTAGCTTATATCAAACTAGTTATTTTAAACAACAATAACCTAACATAAATAAGTCCGAAGATTACAATTTTATAAGCATTTACCATTACCATATTTTGCAATAGCTCTAAATAAGTTTAGTAGTAATTTAGAATTTTTCTTTCAAAATTAAGAACTTTAAAAAATTTTATTTATTACAACATTTTCCACTCAATGCAGTATTAAAACCATTCTTAATTCTATTTGCCAAATACACTTTTTTGCAACCATGGTGATGGCGAAACGACGATTATGAAATAGCCTCTGTGTAGCCAACTTTAATGAAAATTGTGCCTTAATTGTGAGAGACGTCACTAGCAAGTCGAACCTGATTGGTTCAGTTATTCAGGACGGCGCACAGTGGTGAAATATGCGAAAAAGCTGTCCAAAAAGGGTTTTTAAAAACTTATTGGTAAAGCAGTAAAACTTAATTATATTGATAGTCTGATGTATTGCGCTACTTTTTATGTACTTTTCGACATGTTAACGACATGCAAGCTGCCATGGCATTTCGGTAAATTTCTTATTTATTTTCAAAGCTGAAAATGTTTCTACATTCGTATTAAAGTTTTCTATATTTTATTTTTGTTCGATTTCATCTAGTGGCTTGTTTTCGATATGGAACTTAGTCAATAAGGTACGAGCGAACTTTTAAACCCCTATTAATAGGAAACAAGCAGTTTTTTTAAAAAATAAAATCTCGTTTTTCAAATGCAAAATAATTTTTTATGTGTTCTAATAGAATCATAGGAGGAAAAAGTGTAGGATTCCAAGGAATTCTGGCATTATAAATAATTTTAAATAAAGTTTATATTAGTAGCTCTCTATTTAAAACAAATTTTAGTGCTACTTTTTGCTACTTTTAATTTTTTTGTTGTTTCATTGCATTAGTAACTATACAAATTTTTCTACGCATATTCTTTTAGGGATAACTTCGGTTGCATCACGATCAATTATTCGACGAAAATACATTTTATAAAAATAATTCTTCTAAGAAAAAAATTGCCCAGAATAAACATCTTCTTTCTAACTTTTGCTTGGTTTTATATGCTTATAGCGAACTATTAGACTCCGAAAAAAAAGAAAATTATCGAAGCTAATTTCTGATTACCAGTCAAGTTGAAAAAACCGTTTTTTTAACATGCGTCCTTAAAATGTGCCGTTAAAAGCTTCTGAAGACCGCAATGAACGAATTATAGGAAGGGAAACTGAAGAAGAGAGAGAGCAAGAGAAAGAAGACAGATGCAGAAAGAGCCTAATGCATGTCGCTCAAATGAAACGGAGAATAAAGGTGAAATGATAAAAATCTTGGTATTTGAAAGTCAAAAATATATACAATATCGGAAGACAAGGCTTTATCACTACTGATTCTTTACATTTTTTAAAAAAAAATCAATACAATATATGAAGTAGAGCTCTTGAAGAAAATTCCACTTGGTGCTCTAATTTTGAAGTCATAATAAAAGCTAAAAAGATGAGTAGTGTGGAAAATATTTCTGTAACTGAAGCTTCAGTACAAATGGCTTTACAAGACTTGCTTAAACAAATTGTAAATCATCTAATTAAATCTTTATAAGATAATTTTTTTATCCTTCGAGGACGATATTAACAATATTTTTTAATTATTAAATGAGATTTTCACAAATTCTTGAAACAATTTGAATAACTCTAGTTCCAGTCAATTAATTTTTTGCGGAATCGAGATGAACAACAGCGTACTGTATTGTGGATTATCCACGACCGTCTTCTCGATATTGTAGACCATAACGACTCCAGTTCGTTCAGGAATTGACACGATTTCAAAAATAAGAAGCTGTATATGTCACAAACTAGAAAACTGATTTGAATCCGACAGACATGAAAACTTTGACAAAATTTTTAATTAGTCACAATAGCAAATGATATTACGAATACTCAACGAACCAAAGACTTAATTTGTGTTCAACAGCAAGCAAACTGTTTAATCATAGTTAAAAGTTTTGTCTAAAGCAGTAATTGAAAACTATTTACAGTTAGGACTGTCCACGCTAGAATACCGGATTAAATTCTTCTAGCGCTTATTATATTTTTCATATAGACTTACGACGTTATGCAAATGACAAACGCGGGGGCGATAGGGGGGGGGCGATATTAAAATCAATGTTTAAAGATTAAAAAAAAATATCCAAGATAAATTTAAATAGCAAATAGGTCTCGTGGTTGATAAGCTGAACCTGGAATGAAGGCAATACTGCATGCGCGCGGAAGTCAGCTGATGCTATTTTATTCAATTTTCTACTGATTATAGTGTAATAACTGTTTAATTGTCCAGGAATCTCTTCATTAATTCAGAATTTCTTAATATTTACGTCTACTCAACATATACTAAAGTTCTTAATACAAATAATTATATAATTCAAATATTTAGCAATTTTGGCCAACATTTTCGTATATTTCACCACTGTGCGGCGGTTCGGAGGGAGCTTTACAGCAAAAGGAAAAAGGTGCGATTGCGCTTTCCGGGCTAATAATACCGGTTCCAAGGAACTAGCAGCGTGACTGCTGTCCCAAGACGGCGAAAAATCCCGTAGTGAGCTAGGGCCTTAGTATGTTCTAAAGAAGCATCTCGCAAACATGTGCACCAATTTTCAAAACTATACGATTTAATGTTTTTTTCAAACTTTTCGTTGACTGGACTATTAATGAACTTTTTTGCCGCTCCCTCTTTCTCCAACAATGGGCATCCCGAATGGAATGGTTATTCCAAGGGGGCAAATTAAATGGTAATTTATTAATTTTAAGAAATTTTGAAAAGAGTCAAAGATTTTTATTGTTAATCTTATAAAAGTTGACTTAATTTTTTGATAATGACAATTTGTATTATCATTTTTATTTTTATTTTTTTTTGTCAAACCAAAAAGACATCCTTTATTTTACAATAGAAGACGTTGTGCAGATACAAAAATAAATATTAAAATTAAAATAATACATATTTAAAATTTAAAAAAGCATATATTTTTTAAATTTTTCAATAAAAACCATGCATTATTATGAAACAGAAAACATATGCTTAGAAAATACGTGGGTCTACGTATGCATGCATGTGCAAAGGTGTTTAATTTTTTTGGTTAAGGTGCTTAAAAGTGCTTAATTTTTGCAGCAATTTCTCACTACTCACCCTGGTCAAATCTTAACCATAAGCCATTAGGTTAAGTTAGGTCAAGTCCCCCTAATAAGCCATTAATAAGCCATAATAAGCCATTTCCCCTAATATTGCCACTGCATAAAGGCGCTCATTAGGCATTTGCACAACGGCGCCGATTATTCTAGGCGCCGGACTGGTTGTGACGTCCATATTTTTGAAAAAATAATTTTCTTTCTAGAGCAGCAATAAAATTGTATTTTGAAAACTTTTTAATTTTATTATTTTATACTTTTCACTCTTTAATATTTTGTTATAAATATTATGAAATCTTAAAATCATTTTTTCAGTTTCACTACCAGATGACGCCACTCATATAGTCTCAAAATTAAATTAAACTCCATTGATTTACTAATAATCAAGTTCGAAATATATTAAAATAATGCATTGTCATCGGGAACACACAATTGTACAAAATTTCAGAACTCTAGCACATCTGGTAGTAGGTGAAAAATCGATTAAAAATTCCATCTTCGCAAACATGAAATTTGCAAATAATTTATTTATTAAAACTCTGGAGTTCAAAGCGAAAATCGTAAAAATGTGACGATAAAGAAAATTAAGCTACAGTGAAATATCAAAATTAAGAAAGTTTTTAAATATTCATTACAAACTAAAATATTGTAGGAATGTGATTGAAATTCCAATTCACTTGGATTATTTATGTCAGCTCCGCACTCTTTTACGAGTTTTCTTTGTTCTCCAAATCTTTGATAAAGAAAAAGTTATTTTCTACATTTTAGTGCATAAGCATGCTTTTAAAAAACCTTTTTATTTTTCTTATTTATTTCAGAACATAATACTTATCTTACCACTGTACAAATTTTTTAGTTATTGGGGGAAAATATAAGTAATGCATTTATGGTAAAGCAATAAGCAACATTGTCTATCTCAATTTTGCAAATTTTACAACAGGAAGAAAAAACAAAATTTTTCGCAGTCAATAACGAAGATTTCTTTTTCTCGTATGGCATGGGCATGCAGGCTCATGTTCATTCCAGATGTGGAAAAAAAAGAAATAATCGTTTTGGTTGTGAAAAATTCGGTTTTTTATTCGTCTTGTAAAATTCGGAACACTGAGACAGGTAGTATTGCTTGTTTCGCTGAGATAGTTTGGTGACGGCTGTGAGATTCGAACAGTTGTCATTTCGCTCTCAACTTAGCGCTCTTGCCAAGTATGCCAGGGTAAAGCTGGCTGCCTACTTTAATGCAAAATAAGAGTAGAATTATTATGAAATCTGCATGCATTTCTTTGATATATTAACCTCCTTGAACAGGTACAAGCGGCTGTGAGCTCTTAGTGATTAATTGAAATCTCATGTTGCTTGTGTTTTTGCATCGGATCGAGTCCGATCATTGGAAACTACTTTGTTAAGCTCACGGTTTTACAATTTTTGTTTTGAACTCCAGTTTTTTGATTTCAAAACTATTTTCTACATCTTACGTACAGTAAAGAAAGCGTGATTTTTTAAAAAAATTGCTTTTATTATCGTGGGCCAGAATTTAATGCTTATTTTAGCACAATGCAAATTTTGGGAATTCCACATAGAGAATAAAATATAGTTGGAATTTAGTAATAAAATAAAGTTGGCAAACGTATGAAGACCATAAATATATGCATTTTCAGGGACGGTTAGGTTAAGGACAAAGATACCAGCAGGATCCGAAGTCTTACCATTTCGGTTTAAGCTAGGTGCCTTACCAAGTATGCCAGGGCTAACTTCGGGAGGTGTCCTCTTTTATGAAAAATGGGGATAGAATGATTACGAAATCTACATGTAATTCTTTGATATATTAACGCCCTCAAATAATGCTATGGCTAAATATGGCTATGAGTTCCAAGTAATTAATTGGATTTGCACCCGTCTTGTACTTTTGCATCGGGTGGAGTCCGACCATTGGAAACTACTTTGTCACGCTCACGCTTTTACGATCTTTGCTTTGAACTGCAGTCTTTTTTTATTAAAAAAGTATTTTGTGCATTTTAGTACACTAATAAAAGGGTGCTTTTAAAAAACTACATCTCAGCACAATATGCTTGCGCTTTTGCATCGGATCGAGCCCAGGCAATGAAGACAACTTTGTTTTTGAGTGGATCACCTTCATGCGTAGGGTTTTAACACATACACTCTGTCCCAAAAGTTTATAGAATCTTGTATTTAGCCTGTATTTTTTGTAGTATATGATATATTTCGATGTAACTTACTGTATAGATATGTTATGTCTATTAAATTGAAAAAACAGCAGTTCTACCCCGTATTTTTAATGCCAATTTTTAAATCGTAGAATAAACCGAAATAACCTGTCCCAAAAGTTTATAGACAAATGCAATTTTATGCAAATATGGTATCGGTAATCATGACGTCGATCTGAAGCCTAATAAATACGTTGTAAGAAAACGAAAGCGTTCTTTTGTTCTGCGTTTCAAGATGCCTAAATAGTAGCAGTTCTCAAATGAAGAGGTGAGTAAAATTCTGCATTTGAAATTGCTCTGTAAGACTGTTAAGGAAATATTGAAACTTTTAAATCGTTCTAAAAGCATGATTTATCGTGTATTAACTCGTAAGACGCAATATGAGCCAACACCTCGTTCGGGACGACCACGAGTGACGGATATTCGCAGTGATAGACGGATACAAAGAATGGCTTTCAAGTCAGAAAATGTCGGTTCGCGAAATTACTGGGGCTTCCCGGTTGCAAATCTCCAAGAACACTGTTCATAGATGAATTATAGAATCTGGTTATATGATCCACGCAAAAATGGCTCGCCGATTACCACTCTCAAAGCTTCACATTAGTAAGAGATTACAATGTGGTTCGTAATCATATGTCATATGGTGAAAAATGGATGGCTGTCCTTTTCAGTGATGAAAAAATGGAACCTAGATGGACCAGGCGGGAATATAAAATATTGGCATGATTTACGAAAAGAGCCCAGGAGCTTTTTCAGTAGGCAAAGTGGTGGTGGATCTGTGATGGTGTGGGCGGCTTTCAGTTTCAACGGTCAAGTAGGTTTGGCCTTTTTAGATGGCCGTCAGAATTCTCCTAAATACATAGAAACACTAAAAAATCATCTTATGCCATTTGCAGAAAACATAGGGGGACGAAATTGGTAATATCAGCAAGATGATGCTCCCATCCATACCTCCAATGTTACGAAAAATTATTTAAACTCGAAATATGTTACTGTTCTTGAGTGGCCACTGATAAGCCCTGATCTAAATCCAATTGAAAATGTGTGGGGCATTATGCCTCGGAAGGTATATGAGAATGGAGGGCAATTTTATTCAGTGAATGCCTTGAAGACAGCCATTGAAAGTGTATGGTACAACTTGGAACCAGAGATATTACAAGCCTTAATTATGTCGATGGAAAAACGTGTATACAATGTCATACTGAGAAATAGAAAGACTTTAAACTATTAAGAACATTGTATTGAGCACCTTTTGTTGAAATGTCATATATTCTATAAACTTTTGGGACACCTAATATTTCCATTTTGCTATATAATTGAAATAAAAATTGTTATTTTTTCAAAATATTTCGTTGAATGCAAGTCGCATATGGTTTGAATAAACATATTTGTAATTGGTGTTTGTGTATGCCTTTCCGTTTTGCTAAAACATATATTTTACTAGATTCTATAAACTTTTGGGACAGAGTGTATATCGTTGTGAACTCGCTGGCTATCTTATGAATCAATTACGATTCCCACAACATTTTTACCATTGATCCGCGTGAATCATATTTGTATCGCACTGACATTTTTGTTTCAGACTTTGAAGTTCACCTGCTAATCATATTTTAAGGAAGTGCTTATCTGGTTTATGGGAATATCTGACCTCTTAAATAAACTTATATCGTTAACGCGTTAGAATTTCAGTAAAATGGGTTAACTAAATAGTAGCGAATGTAAATTTTTATTTTTTAATGTATATCATTACAAATGTATCAGATCATAATTTTTTTTCTTCTAAAAATTGAAAGAACTAATTAAAAAATTGACAAATAGAAATAAAAAATAGATGAAATTTTTTTAAAAAAATCATCAGATAGAACTTTATTCTTGAGATCTTCTAAACAGTGTTGATCCCTTTCGTAGTCTCCCATACTAGAGCTATTTACAGCAATATGTATTACTAAAATAAATTTACTCCGCTGTACAAAACAACGAATGCTAGTAACTGTTTGCTCGCGTGTAATAATTTATAAGCTCGAACTCTCCAATGTGAATCACGTATGCACCGTTCAGGCGGAACAGTAAAGAAAGTTTGTACTGTGCGCTTGGTGAACCTGTTATTCTTAATGAAGCTGGACATTCACGAAGGTAGCTCTCTAAACCATTTGGAGCGCTTCGCACCAGACCGTTCCAAATTTAGCGCATCCATTTATGTGGGTCATTCACGGAGGCTCCAAAAAGAACTACCGGTCATTGCGATCTCCGCCTAGTCCTCCTCCCGCCTCGCTACGATTTCTGTACTCGCTTCCATGTGTTATAATATGTGGTTTTCCCTTTTGCGAGAGAACCTCGCTTCCCTTCCCCAGGTCGTGTTTCAGTTTTATGATCCAACGTGACAAATGGAAAACGAGCGACGTTGGATTTCCAAACTTTTCCCTGGACTACGCCGATTCAAATCGTATTTTGGCACTGACGAAGGGTTTTTGAGCGAAGTGCTTCAAATGGTTTGGAGCACTATCTTCGTGAATATTCAGCTTTATCAAATCTATTTTGTTACATGAATTAAATGAAAGGTACCTCAATATATGATTTTTTATGTTACTTTTAGAAAATTATAACAAAAAAGAAGGTGGTCAGGGGATCACCAATTTTTTTTTTAAACATAGCGGCGATCGCCATGTTAAATTCTAAAACAAGAATTTTTTTGAAATAAACGCCATTACTCACCATTGATGGTCGTTAAATTTTGCACGTTATTTTTATACGTGACTAAGGATACCGCTTAATAATTTTAAAATAAAAGTTTTTTAAAACACACTTTTATTAGTGTGCCAAAATCAAAATATGAATTATTTCTTGAGAAAAATCATATTCAGAATATATTTTAATTTTTAATGAATATTTTGGAATTTTCTTCCTTAATTTCTTTCCTTTTCTTCAATGTTTTTAGAGGCTCTCGATTTTAGATTTTTGTTTTGACTTTTAGATTCTTGATTTAAAAAACCCATTATTTTCGACTTTTATTAGTGTAAAAAAATTTAGTTTTTTTTCTTTATTATTTTCCACTTTTTAGTCTTCCATACATTTCATAATCGCTTATTATAAATATTATGGAATCATCTAATCAATTCCTTCCTCAAACTCACTACCATGTGGCGCCATTCGTTTACAACAGTGGTCTTCAAACTCGTTAGTAAAAAGAGCCAAAGATTAGCAGTACAGTGATTAAAATTTCTTTTGAGAGACAAATTTGGTTTAAACTAGCTATAAACATTAAATAAAACCAGATATTATAATAATCGTACTACGTCGTCGAAATCGATTTGTGGCAGAGCCGCATTCAAGTGGCTAAAGAGCCACATGCGGCTCGCGAGTCGCGGTTTGACGACCACTGGTATAGAATAATAAGTTAATCAAAATCAATCGATTAACTGTTCTGAAAATATTAAAATGGCATATTGTAATCAAGAACACACAAATTTACAAAATTTCAAAACTCGCACATAAAGAATTGGGTGAAAAAGCAATTTCAAATTTCAAACGTGAAATAAGTCCAGTTAATTAACAGCGTCTAAAAATGCGAAATCTGGCAGAATTCGGTCTGAATAACTTTAACTTTCAGTTGAGTAAACTTCGGCTTTAAGCTTAGTAATCAACTAATTTAAACTTGCATAGAGGATTCAATTTATGTTCACTTGATAAACGCTAAGTGACACGCTCCAATTCAAATTTGGCATCCATTGGTTCAGCTGTTGCTGATAACGTTAAAAACAATTCTTTACTTTTTACTTTATATTTTCTTTGATAATATATTTAAAGTATGTACTTAACGGCAAATATTTAATTTCATTTTTTGGATTTTTTATTCCAGTTTTTAAACTTTTTGTAATTTACTCAATATCGTTTCCCATTTACATAGAATCATTCGTATCCGTTAACATTATTAGAAAAATCTAATCTAAACTGTATTGAAGTTTTTTGAATGCATAACATATTCAGTTAATTTTACTTACGTTATACATTTATTTATCATAACTTAGTTAATTAATACTTAAGCACTGTGCCGAGAAAAACAATCATACCTAAATTTTCAAAGTACGATCGAGGCTTAAAATCTTCACTTTGAATTTTCAGTTTATGGATTTAATATCTAAGGATTGTTAATCAGAAACTTAAAAAATATCTTTGTGGGACAATCGTCTGTTTTTATTGCGTTATAACAGCCGAAAGTCGGACATATAGCATTTTTTACTCAAAAAGTTTATGCAATATGTAAACAGAGCTATATCACAGCGTTAGAGGACAGGCACATGCGTAGTGTGTCATGCAGTACAACATTTCGTTGCACCGTTACATTTGTCATGTGACTGTGACATCACATGAATTGATTGCACAGTCAAGATTAATAACTGCTAATTATAAAAGTTATTTGCATGCCAATCTTGAAACAATTTTGTTAATATAAGTGTACGATAAATAAGTGTTTTCTCTTTTGTCTTATAATAGCCAAAATTCGAACATCAACCCATTTCTTAATTAAAAAGTTCATGCAAAATATAAACACAGCGTCATAGCATAACGTAAGACGTTAAATGACAGGTGCATACGGATGAACATAACGTTACATAATTAAATGACATGCACAGATACTCTAAGTTGCATATCTAGTGACAATACTTGTATATAATGATTGTATTCAAAAGTAGACAAGAATGAACATTTGTTAATTAAGAAAATTCTTTGCATGTCAACCTCGGAACAATTATTTATACATATTTCAATATACGAATACCGTTGTAAAGACGGATAACTTATACCTAGCTGGTATAATGTATGAATTTCGCGCAGCTGAAATCGATCATCTGTGATTTTAAGTAAATATTTCGTTGAAATTGATTTCATCTTTGTTCAGAATGAATTGATCTTTAAAAAAAATAAAATCAGTGACGTGATTTCTAATTTTGGAATGGATAAATAAGATTTTCCTTGTCACTTTCCTACCACGTGTCTAATTTGACAGAAGAGGTATAATGCTTCCTTTTCCTTTAAAACTAATTTTAAGGAAAAGATAAATGCGCATTTTTATCATAAACACAAATTAAACTCTGGAGGAAAAAACGGCATTTAAATACTTTTTATTATTCATTTAAAACATTATGAAAGCGATTTGTTGAAAACTTTTTTATTGCAAAATTTTATTTTTGTTCTTTTTCTTAGCTGCTTAAAAAAAATCTGCAACCCAAAACACGTATTAGCTTGCCAAAGGCCTTAAAATGCATTACTGACGTGTTATGAAAGAAATAGAAAATTTTTCATGTACAGTCAACCCTCCGTGATATCTTGCAAAAATTGAGATATTAATCCGACAACATGGCTTGCACTCACAGCATGATTTTCACATAGCACGACTACACAAACTTCGACATTCCTCAAATAGCATGAATTTTCCGTCACACTGTTGATTGTGCTAAGTGTGTCTGTTTCACATAAAACACGGAACGAATTTATTGCTTTATAGGAGGGTTCATTATATTCTTCATTTTAAAATTCAAATTTCAAAGTTGATTTTAAACGAATTTTATCAGACATAACACATGTTTTAAGACCACTGCATTTCAACTGACGGATTTAACAAACCATTTTACATTAAACTTACCATATAAACTAACTCTTCTTGAAGCATCAGTCCATGTCATCAATTCTAAATGCTACTGAAAATTCTGACCAAAATTTTATACTCATTTTCCTTAATGCAAGAAGCAAAAAAAAAAATTATCAAGATCACATTTTATTCAACATTTTACATTCATCATTCACATTCACATCATTCACATTTCACCTTCATCAGACTATCAAATTGACGTCTCAGCAATTTTCAAATACAACCTTGGAAATCTACCATGAGAAACAAGATTCAGATCTTAACATTGTATAAGATGATAACTGATGCAATGTCAAGACCTTATAATCTCTTCCGAAAAAAAATTAAAACATTCGAGAAATTCTCTTTTGGTTCTTTTATTTGATATGCCATTTAAAATAAAATAAACTGCCGATTCATCATGAGTGAAATTATGGCAAAGAGTGGGTAGTTCATTTTTGTTTTTGAGGAAATGTTATATAAATTTTTAAATAAACAAAGCCTTTACATTAAACTTTCAAGTACAGTTTTTCCGTCTTTATTTTAAATTTCACTTTAATAGGTTTTATTCATCAGCATAATAAATATTTTGGATGCAGTATTTTGAATAAAGTACTTTACAGACTAACATGATTCGCAGACTTCGAATGAAGATAGAGAATCAAGTGTGGGAAATAATCACACCTGCTCATGTGGTGATTACTAAAATGTTTATTTTAAAGTAAACAAATCTCGTAATTCAAATTTCAAACGCGGTTTTTCCCGCCTATTTTTTTTTTATTTTATTCGTTTATTTTTTTACTTCACTTAATCCATAAAATATTGAGCCAAAGATCTTGCTTACAGGAAAACTTTTCACCTTCTACTGTATTGATGGAGGAATGTTAATGGATTAATTAATTTAGTGTTTATTAGAAAAAAATTGAAAATAAAAAGAATTATTTCAAAATGTGTGCATTTTTAAAATTATTTCAATTCTTCAAATGCTTTTAGTACGATATTGAGCTCTAAAGATATCTAATTTAACGTTATAGTGAAAACTGAACATGGGCTAAGCTAAGCGACAGATATTATTTACAGATTTATGGTTGATTGTGAGTTTTAAAGAACAAGCATACTGCTTTTGAAAAGTTATATTCAGTATTTACAATTTAATAATCCATTGCATTGTGACAATATTAGAAAAATGAATTTTTAAATGATTTAATTGAAGAATTTAACAACTTTCTTCAGTTTGCATTAGAACTTCTTAGTTAGAGAGGTATATGAAAAAATAGTAGGTATAATAATTCATACTTTTTGCGTTGTTTACAGTACTTAAAATATTTCGCATTTATATTGATTATGCATTAACAGCCCTCGTCATTTTAACCAAATTTTGAAGATCTAATGCGTACAGAAGTAAATGAATAGTAAACGAGATAGTTGTTCTCTTAATAAATAGTAATATAAGTAGTATTAAAACTACTTTAAATAGAAAATTAAATAAATTGCAATATATTTTATTGAAAAATAAATTAAAAACAAAATCAATTTTAAAGTTCTATGATGTAAATAAAAATATCATGCTCTATCTCAATCTATTTTGACAGCAATATCTAGGATGACACATTTTAGCAAATAAAGTAAATTACCTGTAATAAACTTCTTCATTTTATCAAGACAGCACTCCGGTTAAAAACTAAGTCTATAAACCTTTTTTATAAATTATGTCAAAAACTATTTTAAATCCATTCAATAGTAGTGAATCGGGTAAGTCCGTGAATTGCTTTATTATTTATCCATTCACTGATCTCCAAGACAATCCAATAGAAGAAGGAATATCTGAATTATCCATAATGGAATGTCAATGGTAAACAAAACAGTTCCATTTTCTCCTTCCAGGTGTAAGTATGAACATTACTTTTCCCGACTGACAGCCTTGAAAACGCCTTCAGGTATTCCAAGAAAAAAGTTCTACCGCCAAAGAAACAAGAATTCATAGTTGAGAAATTCCTTCGGATTCCATGACTCAAAAACTCAATGATTCCGCCTCACAGCTCCAGCGAGAAGTAACTTTCAGAGAAGAGATAGGGTAACTTGGCAAACTACTAAGTGTTCTTGACTGATACCGTTGTAAATATAGATTTTGAGTCCGAAGCAGCTCCTTGCTTCCCAAGGAGAATCTTGATACAGAAACGAGATAGAAAACCTCCCCAGCAAAAAACGAAATTCTGCACTCCGACTCACGAACAGTGACACTTTCACTTGCTTCGATTATTCTCTTACTACTAGACTGTGATGAATGTTCGTGACGAACGGGTTTTGAATTGCGTGAAGATATCTTTCATAATCTGGATTGATTATTCTTTTGTGCGTTTTGTATAACTATTTCATGCTTTTCTACAGATAATTTACGTAGGATAATTAGGATAAACGAGCGTTACAGATTTCTGATTATTAACCGGTATTATTATTCGTATTATTTGTTCCATGAAAGAATGGAATTCTTTATTTTGACATCATTTCTAGAAAATAAGAGAAAGTAGAATAGATGACTTTACTTTTTCCAAGAAAAATTAAAACATTCAAGTAATTTCTCTTTTAGTTTTTTTATTGGACAAGCTAATTAAAATAAAATAAATTGCCAATTCATCTGCTATTAGTGAAACGAAAGCACAATGTGGTGAAATCATTTTCTCTTTTCAGGAAATGTTATGCATATTTTAAACCAAACCTTTACATTATGTTTTGAATTACAGTTCTTTCGTCATTATTTTATGTTTATCTCGAATAATATTTTATTCCTCAGCTTTTTGACTATTTTGGATGCAGTACTTCGAATAAAGTATTTTACTTATGATCATGAATTCTTGGGTTTAGAATGAAGATAAAGTCTCAAGTGTATGAAATAATCACAACTGCTCATCTGGTACTGATATACAAATCACTAAAATGTTTATTTTAAAGTAAACAAATTTCGTGCATTCAACTTTCAAACGCGGTTATTTTCGATTTTTTTATTTTATTTGTTTATTTATTCATTTTTGCCTCACTTAATCCATAAAAAATTGAAGCAAAGATCTCAGTAACCCCATAACGGTTAAAGTTGTGCTGTGTTGATGGATATTAAAAGGAGTGGTTATAGATCAACTAAGCAAACTTAGATAAACACAGCGATGAATATTTTTTTCGGTTTCGCTTACCTGAATGCTATGAATGTTTCTGACGAATAGGTTTTGAATTGTGTAAAGGTATCTATCAAGATCTGAATTATTGATCTGCGTTTTATAGAATTATTTATCCTTTTCTGGCCAGAATTTACGGGAGATAATTAAAATAAACGAACGTTACAGATTTCTTATTAAAATCAGGCTTAATTAACACAGTAGTACGGTTAATTCGTAGATGAAGGGATAAAAATAAAAATTCGAACTTAAAATCAACTTCGAAAATTGCATTGAAGAAAATCCGGATCTAAAAATGAGTGCAGCAAAAGAAAACGAAAATTTCAAAATTAAAAATGTCAGTAAAGATACATTTGAACTATTTTACAATTTTAATAAATAATGCATAATTAATAAATAAATAGTAAATAATTTTAATAAATAAAGAAATAATTTTAAAATATTACTAATTTCAAATATAATAATTTTAATAAATAAGAAATTTCAATAAATAAAAAGTATACAGCCCTTTTGAATGCATCAATTGTGCAATAAAACTTCAAATCAAAGAGTACAATTCTCATCGTGTTCAAGGTCTTAAAAAAGTGAGACATTTTTAATGTCTTTTTGATTGAATACATTGTACAGCAGTAAACTCCTCGAGAGAATTAAACGACTAAAAAATTATTTACTTGAGATCACTCAGGAAACAAGGTATAGACGTAATGAACTACAGAAAACTATTCAGAAATAAAAACAATTTTTTTTATTTTCAGTTTTGACTTCGAACTAACAAAAATAAATTCGAATTATACATGTGAATAAACCTTATGTTAATAAGAAATTCAAGGGATCAGAGAAAAAATTCAACAGCCGCAAGCAGAAATTACAGACGCATTCAAATCAGCCTGTAGTATTATTTGTTCCATTCGATTATGATGATGAATGTTTGAGACGAAGTGATTTTGAATTGTATGAAAATATCTATCAAGATCTGAATTGATTATTCGGTTCAGTGTTTTGCAGAATTATTTTACGCTTTTCTAGCGATAATTTACATAGGATAATTAGAATACATGAGGGTTACATATTTTTAATTAATATCTGGCATAACTATTATTATCATTTATTCCATCAGAATAGGTTGATAAAGAATGAAATTGCTTATTTTGCTACATTTTCTAGCAAATAACTGGACTTTGTGAAAGTGATCATTTTAGCAGAATTAGATAGACACAGAAATGAAAATTTTTTATCGATTTCTCTTACCTGAATGTTATGAATGCTCTTGAAGAAGAGATTTTGGATTGCGTGTAGTATCTCTCAAGATCAGAATTAGTTATTGTATTATCTTATTCTCTGTTTTGCAAAATGATTTAACGTTTTTATAGCGAGAAACTCCGTGGGGTATTTCTTATAAACATTCGGCGTGGTAAAATAAAAAAAAGTATTATTTACTCCTTCTCAATATGTTGATAAAGAATGGAATCGTTTATTTGCCAACTTTTCTGAATAATAATTGGATCCGGTGTTGTTGATTAACTTCTTATTACAAATAGGGAAAACACAGCATTAAAGATTGCTGATAAACTCTTGAAATAATCTGTGGGGAATGCCATTAATTGTGAGAAAAGACATCGCTATAATGGTTGCATTTGATTATCCTTTCTTGATTTGTGCAAGATATGGCTCTTTAAAGTAGGGAAAAACCTAATAAATCATAAAAAGTTAAGGAGAAAAAAGAAGAAAACGTCGGGAATTTCGGATAAACATAAAATTAATGAGGTGTTGAAAATGACTAATAAAACATCTTCTTCATCTTTACGGTTAATAAATTCTATTTATAAATAATTAGGGTGACCCTTAGACATGAGTTGAATGACAGTTTTTGAGAATATAAGTGCCCTAATGACCAGATATAGAAGTTTATTTTAAGCCAATTTAGATCATTCGTTTAAATGGCCTTCTATTTCAAAACAGCTGAGAAATCCTTGAAGAACGACTTTTCTTCTAGATTTTGAAGCTCAACTAGATATAAAACGTTTAACACTTCTTTCATTCCCTCCTAAAAATATAGTAAAACTTGGGTAATTCCAACGTTTTTAATTCGAATTCTTTGGAAATTCTAATTTCTTCTCTAGTACCTGGAATTTCCCATTAATATAATGCTAAATTATAGTCTGTAATTCGACTTCATTTTGATTAATTCGAAGTCATAGCGCTAAAAACAGTTTTTTTTTTATTTCTGAATTGTTTTCTTTAGTTTAACCCTTTTAGTGCCGACAAAAAGTACCGTACCTATGCGAAGAATGCCGGACCAGTTTGACGAATTTGCTAAGGTTTGGGGAGTATATATAAATATATATAAATCTCCAGGCAATCCTCACACATTTCTTAACATATTTTTTGTCTTCTCATTTTTATTAAATAAAAAACATCATTCAATTACAAACTTTAATGCTTTCTTTTTTAAAAAAAAATACGGAATGACTGAAATTTCTTTCACTTTTTTTTGTTTCTTTCTTCTTTTATTCTTTAAAGTATTCAAATATATAAATTTTCAGCAACAATGAGATTTGGCATGAGAGATCGAACGCATTTTTCCATTATAAAGAGAATTTACTTTATTGCTGTTAGAAGTTACTATTATAACTTGCATATTTTATTTTCTTCTGAGATTCGAAAAAGGTTGAAATTTCATTCACTTCTTTTGTTTCTTATACAAAAGTTCTTTTTTTAGTTAAAGTAATAAAATATATAAGTTTTTAACAACAATGAGATTTGGCATGAGAGATCGAACGCGTTTTTCCATTATAAAGAGAAGTTACTTCTTTGCTGTTAGAAGTTACTGTCACAAACTTATATGCTTTATTTTCTTTTGAGATTCGAAAAAGGTTGGAATTTCTTTCACTTTCTTTGTTTCTTATATGAAAGTTTTTATTTAAAGTTATTAAATATATAAATTTTTAACAATAATGCGATTGGGCGTAATATATTGAACGAATTTTTTAATTAAAAAGATACGCTTCTCGTAAAATAAATTTTTAAGTCAGTCTGAATTGCCAAGTTTGCATTGCAAGTTAGAAGAAGAAAAGCAACTCAGAGAAGACAAATTTATCATATAACATTTATCTTAATAAAAATTCATTTTTAGACAAACTTAAGAGACTTTTCATAAAACTTTAGCGTTAACGTATTTTTCAGACTACTGAGAATTTCATGAGAAATCTTTTCTTGTTTCGAGAAATAGCAGACATTTAAAAGCAGGAAATAAAAGCCACAAAAATAAATTGCGTCTTACGAAACTATCAACAGATGAACGCAGGTTAACATTTGGTTTAAAGCCAACGAAATAAATCTTTACAGAACTCTCCAAAAACTTTTTCTAAGGTTTATAGGCAAACAAAACCACATTTCTTTTAAGTAGAAAGATGTAAAAAAATCAGAAAGGATTAAAAGAAACTTATTTAGCATTTAGGACTCACACTACTAAGGCAATTAAAAATTCTTTAGTTATCTGTACTTTAATTCTATTTATCCTTAGTTATTTAAAATGCTACGTTTATAAGAAATTGTATTATTTTACTTTTTTTATAGAATTCTTTTTAAAATTTTATATGTATACGTATTCATTATTTTTAATATGTTTACTTAATTTTATATAATTATTTTTGTATGTTTGTTACACCTCGATACTGGAAATGGAACTGAATGTATATATGTCAATATCTTGATTTATGTAACATTTATTTGAAACTTGAAAAATTTTAAAATGGAACACAGGGTATAGAACTTAGAAATATGTTTTTATTTAAAGTAATTAAATTAATTTTAAGTAATTAAAGTAATTAAGTAATTAATAATGCTAATGCTACACATAATAGAAACATTTCCCCGCCGGCCTGCTTTAGGCCTTACATCCTTTCGGGTAGGCCGTACCAGTGTGGGTTTTAAATAAAAAAAGGGATTGTATTGTCATGCATTCATTGTGTACAGTGTTTAGTTTAGTTATATTAACGTCCCGTTTTGGAGCAACACGAGGTCTATTTTGGGACGGTAATTTAAAATCTTGGTCAGATGAAGAGGACGACAAATGAGCTGGCACCCCATCTCCAAATTTCTGCACTACCCTAGCAGAAGGATGTTTGGACTCCTACGTATGACTTAGAGTGCAGCGGGTCCACATACACGGCGGAACCTCAGTGGAATCGGGTCTCGAACCTGGAATCATGCGCTGTTAAAGCCGAGATCTTCCCACTAGGCCACCGCGGTCCTAGGCGTTCGGGGTGTATAACTTTAAAAGGCAATAGAACATAGCAAAAGAAGCAATTTTGAAACACAATGCATGGTGTAATATGAATTTTGATCGAAGCAATACAATAAATAAGAAACTAGAAAACGAAAAGACGTTTTAATCTCAAATATTTACGAGAAATAATATTTTATATTTACCAGAATTTTTCAAATGAACGACACCAACTGCAATACATGTATCACAACGGCAACGAAGTGGTTGGTGCACTCTTTAAAAGATGTCCAGCATGTCATGTACTACAGATGAGACATTAATTCTGGCGACAAGATGTTTGGCAGAGTCAATGAATGTCTCATAAAGAAGGCTTTTCAAATGCCTCCACAGAAAGAAATCGACGCAGGAAAGATCCGGAGATCTAGGGGGCCAAAGGATAAGTCCACCTCACCCATGCCATTGGGTCGGCAATTGAATGTTTTGATTGTGTATGCCCACGTACGGTAAACAACTTGGCTCCCTATCACGCATTGTATTAATATAGACCGTTACTTTTGCCATGCCCTTTAAAGTTTATTTAATACCGATTATCTTTCATGTTACTTCTTGTGTAATCACCACTTCCTTAAGAATCATAAATGTTAATACATTGGCTTTGCAATTTTACGGAGATTTCCAAAAAAGTCACCTGCACAGATTTTCAAATGTTTTATATCATGGTAAAAGACATTTGTCACAATTTTCATAATTTGTTGTATTAGACATTTAGCTAAGAATGCGGCGAAGTCATCCGTTCGAAGTTATTTAATTACCTCTCGAACTATAACGGAATTTTTAAAATTGTGTTAAGAATTATAATAAAATAGAAAGAAATGCAATGAAAGAAATTTTTTTGCAGCAAAAATTTTCCTAGCTATTTTGAATAAAGTATATAATACCGTGTGAAACGTAATTCAATCTGAACAATGAAAACAATTTAAAGAATACAGATTTTCATCTGTCTTCTTTATGAAGAGCGAACATACTGCTGATATGCGGTAAAATATGGAAGGAAAAAAGGAAGCTGTAACTGACTTTCAAAAAACTATTAGCCCTCAGATTACATACAATATTTACAGAGAGCATAGGAATACATATAAAATTTATAGAGAATATCAACAAAAAAAATACAGAATACAGAGAATGTCCAAAAAGAATTTGCATGATATAAAGCTTCAGTCGTCTTCTTTATGAAGACAGAATATACTACAGTTATTGATATAAAATATAGAAATAAGAAAGTGAGTGCTTGGAATGAGAATAATATTTACAGAGTATTTGCATATATAATAAAATATCATCTTACAACTGGCAGACAATCAATACATTGTATATAAAGTAAGGGGAAAGGCCACAAAAGAATAGATTTTTAATAACATTTTGTACAATCTGTTTAAAATTAATATAACAAACTTTTTAAGCAACCTATTTGATGACGTGTAACACAAAATATTATAATTAATAAAACAAGCTAATTCTTCTTGTTTAGAATAAAGGACATAATACATATACGCCCATTTTAACACGAACGCTTATAGGTGTCGGTTGAAAAATGATGCAGGACATGTAGTCTGCGTCTCGGCGGTCGCTTTACTAGCGGATACAGTACTATTTCAAGAAAGGGAGGATTGACGGAAGTAATTTCTGTTAACTCAACAATGATGAATGAATGCCACAGTGATAAATGCATTTTCCTCAGTATTACCAGCGATGAATGCGCCAAACTTCGTTTCTACGACATTAGAGGAGAGTACCTGTCTGTGGCTCTTCTTTTAGTAGGCAATGATTGATCGTGTCTTATGCAGAATTCGATCAAAATCTCGACTCGAGATTTCTTTTCAGCTCTACGCAGTTTGATATTCCGAGAAGTCTTTCAAAACCATATTGAAATAAAAGGACAAAACTGAGTTTTAAAGAATTTTTGAAATTTTATAAACATGCCAAAAAAACAAACAAACAAACATCGCACGAAAAAAAATCTCAGCATTATATAAAAAAAGGAAGGAAAAAATAATCTTGGAAGGTTATGCTTCGAATGACAACAAATTTGTTAACAGCATTTCAATGCTTGACAGGCTTGTATTAAAGTGACGGACAGATTTAGAACAAGCATTAATTCAAAACTAATAAGAAGGAGGTTTAAATAGTGACAGAAGTTGTTTTCTTCTTTGTATACTTTCTAAGATGGTAATTGAATCGTGCATTGCTAAGAAATCTCTTAATATATCTATCAGAAATAGAGAATATTGTTAAGATTATATAATCAAACAGCTATTCAATGGCTATTGACATTGTTGATTGTAGATAGCATTCAAATACCTAGCAGACATGGATTAACCTAATTGATAAATGTAGAGAAAGAACTAATTCAAGAAAGAATTTTAAATAGTGCAAATAATTGTCTTCTTAGTTGTATAGTTTGCTAAGATGTTAATTTCAATATTCTTCGCTAAGGAATCTATTGATGAATGATTCATGGAGATTTATTGATTAATGGAGAAAACCGTGAATATTATATCATCAAACAGTTTATCATTAATTTTCACTTTCAAATATGGCGTAAACAAATACAAATGTAACCGTTTGTCAACGTTTGATGCCAATTGCTGTAATAATACCATAGATTTTTCTAACATTATCATTTCGAATCAAGGACACTATTAAAGCAAGGATTTTCTTTTCCATATTTGTATCAATCCTTTTCGGTGCGGAAGCTTTATATCAGCTCACTTTCAAACAGTGCATATTTCGGCGAGTAAAAAGCAGTCAAGTACTACTTCCTGCATATTTGACAGTCAAGACACGCTTCTTATCGCTTATTCCGATAAAACTGTAACATTGTCAATAATGAATTTCCTTTTTAAATTATCAGGACGCCGAAATTTACTAAGCTTTCGAGAGGAAATGCCATCCTGTGTTTTATTACAAGCATATATAGACAGGAAATGTATCACAACATGTAAACATGGTAAACAAATAATGCAGGTGGCTTGCTTTATTATCACCTTCAGTACAGCAAACATCTGTATTCGGACCGACAGCGATGTTTCATCGTTTTTCTACAAAAAGTGCGATATTATAAAAAATTATAAATAAAAATATAAAAAATTTACAAACACGTTTCTATTACACTAAAAAGTAGAAAATAAATTTTACCAAAAGCCTGGTGAACAAACCAAAAACCGTAAATTCGTGAAGCGCTGAGAGAAAATAGCCAGGGATGTGCATACCTTTCTAAGAGCGACCAAAAAGAAAAAAAAATGGCTGGTCAATATAATTTACAATGAAATTCAATAAAAACTAAAAAAATATTTTTAAAATTCTTTAAAAATGCGCTGAATGGCGCTATGAATGTATTTCTAAAAGTCCCTCATAATCTTCTTCGAACCGGGATGTGCAGATTATACTATTATTTGAAATTACTGTACTTTGTTTTAAAATTTGGGGCAGTCCGTAGTTTGCCCATCACTGCCCAAATAAAGTGGAATTTGAATCATATTCAAAATATATTTAATTTTTAATGAATGTTTAGGAATTTTCTTTCTCTTATGATAGCATCTATTTTAGTTTCATTTCCTTATTATATGGTTTTCAACGCTTTACGCTTTTAGGATTTTTGTTTCGATTTCCAGTTTTCTTTTTTTAAAAAAAAAAAAAAATATATTCTACCTCTTTGTATACAAATAACAGCTTGTTTTTTTTATTTAAAAAAATCGTTTTTATTAATAATTATTTACTACTTTTTGTTTTTATATTTTTCATATTTCATGATCTTAATAAATAATAAACTTTTAAATTAATCTTCTCTCCAATTCACTATCAGATGGTGCTTCTAATATAGAATTAAAATTAATCGATTGGTTGACAATTAAGTTCTAAAAATATTAAAATATTGTAATGTCATTGGAAACACACAGCTGTACAAAATTTCTGCATAATAGCACGTAAGGAAGAAAGTGAAAAGTCGGTTACAAAATTCCATTATGAAAAACTTGAAATTTACAAACAAAAAAAGAAGTTAAATAAAAGCGAGTAATAAATAAAACATAATGATTACCCTCATCAGATTCAGAACTCACGATCGCTTTAATTACCAAGAACTGGTTGATAATAAAACTTCTAAGCTCAAAAAGTGGGGGTGGGGGGTATACTGGACTGCGCAACTTTTTCCTTATAAACTGATATTGGATTGATTGATAGATTTTATGGGGCAAGAACCAAATTTGGCCATGCTGAGCCAACCATGTGGTAAAAGTGCTCTCACATGCTCCGAAAACTGGTATTGGAAGGAAATGAATATGATCAAGGCTTCAATTTTTGAATGGGCAAAGTCGTAAACTTTGATCTATTCACAAGAGGATAGATAGGGGAGAGTGGGGTAAAACCAGGTACCCTTGATTTTGGCGCTATTATTTTTCCTATCTAGCAAACAGTTTCAGTATCTGTTTGCTAGATAGGAACTCTAAACTTGTCTAGTAGAAACACTCTACTAGTCAAGAAAAAGGAACAGTCATAGTGGCGTGTTGTAGCTGTTGAATTCACTGTGGAAAAATACATTCTACTCCGATAAACAATGAATATTTTAATAACATTTGTCAAGCTCTATGTCAAATATTTTAGCTCCAGCAGGCTTTCGTACCTTAGCTACCCGGTTTTACCCCACTTTTCCCTACTTCGTTATTTCCAGTGGCATTCTGACTTGGGGGGGGGGCCAAGGATGTATAGATGCGCCAGGTCTAGGGGCGACATGGAGACGAGGCTTTTAAGTGTTTATGTCACTTCTTACAGCGAAATATGATGAGAGGGCGTAAGACTAATATCATGGCCCTGGCACCCTTCACATCACGCTACACCACTTGTTATTTCCCATCGATACTGAAGTAGTATTACCTAAAAACTGAATGAATTTATTTTTATATTTATGAATGAATCATTTAAATTACAAAAACAATAGAATTTTTTAAAGAAAATAAAATGCAATTTGTATAAGCCAGTTTCAAAAATTTTCATTAAATAATAATAATTATTAAATAAGAGTTAAATACGGATATGATATTTTTTACGGTATTTGAATATTAAAATTTCATTGCATTAGGACGATATATTGTCTTCAATGCTGTTTTGATTCTTAATTCTTATATAAAATTTGGAATCTTATTATGGTGCCTTTTCAATACAACGGTTTTCTAGTGACGATAAGACACTACAACATTTATGTTCACGCCAGACGCAGTGATGTTTTTTTAATTTATGTAAAAATGTGTTGAAAAGAGTTTAGACATTTAAGACATCAGTATTCCCATTTATTTCAGAATAAATATGGAATTACTGAAACTATAAAATCATTAACAAAGTCATAAGTTATAAAAAAACTATAAATGATTTCATCAAAAAGCAAATAAAAAATATAAATGAAGTAACTGTATTAGTAGTAATATGAAAACAGACGCATGTCTGGAAACATAACTCGAGTCGCGTAGATTATATTAAAATTTAATATGAAAAATGCAGAGATAGTGATAAAAAGTAAGCGAAAGACGATGGTTTCAAAGGAACAGACATTACGTATCAATTATTCTATGACTCAATATCTCAGAAAATTTTTATATTTGACTTCAATTCGCCAAAATTTTAAAACACAGTTGCGTTAAAAAGCCAAATGGAGCATCAAATAAATTAGAAATGTCCTTAAATAAACGTAAAAGTATTGAAAGTGCTTTGAAGATATTCCAACATACTTTGTCATTCTATATAATTGCCTCTGAATTCAATGTAACATAGTCTTATAATAAACGTCATTGCTCATGTTATCTAACTGCATATTTTCTTATACTGTAGCATAATACTGCACTTTCTTTTATAAGAAGCAAGTGCAAGATGTGCAATAGATTCCAAATTTAAATCTGCGCAGAGAACTTGATTTGTATCACGTGAACATAAATTGACTCTGTTATTGGATCACCAGCTATACTTTTCAAATCAATCTTTTTATTAACCGAATTTATAAATCTGTGACGTTTATTATGTGGCTTTTTAAGAACCTTTTGATGGCCATTAATTTGAAAAATCGTCTGCTTTAAGAAAACTGATGTGAAGCCCTATCAACTGATAGTATATAGTTTATATGTAAGGAAATGTTTTTATTTTTCATTTTTTCGGGAAGGACTGGGACAACATTTGCTTCCCTCAAATGAAAATATTTTCCTCCTTGAAAATATGTTCTTGAATTTCATTAAAAATTGACTCAGTATAAACTTCGGTTTATTAAATTTAATAAATGGAGGTTTAATGAAATGTAACTAATGCTATACTATTACTAATTATGAAACCAATGTTGCAATTTATTACAATATTCAGTTTCTTGTGGGAAAAATCCGTACTTCTAAAACAAGCAAAGATATCTTTGGGAGAAAAAGAAAACTTTCGAAACATCGTAGGAAAAAAATTGGATACTTTTTGAAATTGCGAATTAAATCACTGACCGCTATTCTCGCAATATTATTTAGCGGTCGTAGCGTTTTAAGGTGCAATACTACTATTAAATTCATTAAAAAATGTATGTTTCATGAAAAATTTTCTTTTACACTCGAAAAAGCAGTGTCATTCCTAGAAAGTTGACCACATATCCAAATGTTAACAAAAGTAGAGTGATCCTTATTAATTTAAAATATAAAAGTTGTGTTATTAAAAAGCAATTAGTTAATTAGTATATTAGTAATGATTCATTAAGCAGTTTTATTAATCGATTTGATTAGGGAATCGAGGTTAATATTACTGTACTGACTAAATGCAGAACTTAGTTTAAAAATATGAGATTAATCGCAAACTTTAATTTTTTATCTTCTATTATCAGTTGTACCCTTATTTCACTTGATCATCAGTTTAATATTTTACAAATGTGGTGTAAATTTTTTTCTATACAAAACGAACTATTTTGTTTAAATATTGAGTTTAATTCCCTTTCAAAATTATGTGAAAAACTCGGGTATATTAAGAAAAGAGAAACACTGAATTTGTTTAAAAAATAAAATAGGTCTCGTGTAGCTTCAAAATGGATGTTTATTTAATTAAATTAAACTTATCTTATGCATTTAGCTTTCTGAATAAATGTATTTGGTCTTTATAAAATGAAATATTTTGAAAGCTATTTTTCTGAGTTTATCTCTTCTCTCAGATTAAGAAACTAAAATGAATACTCACATTAATCCATTGCCACTGTATATTCAATTACTGATGGTTTAATATTAGTATTTGATGGTTTGATTTCTTATGAGAAAAATCAAATAACTTTGGCTAAAACCATCCAGGTTTGACATAAAACCAACTGAATTTGTAAGTCCTGTTTGCTGAAAAAAAAGTTAGTTTGCAGAAACTATTTCACCTTTAGATTTACAAAGAGTAAACGAGTCACTAGAAAAACTTATTTTATCGTTTTATTTCCTGAAGATTTCATTATGTGACACAGCCAATAAAATATTACAGTTTCGTCGATTTTGTCTCAAGTCTATAAAATCATCCACAATATTGGTGAAAGTACTTTCACTTTTCGATAACCCGTGGCATCAGAGTTACAAAATAAAATAAACCAGTGTTTTCCCATTGCTTTTCGTAAAATCTGAATTATAAAGTGAATTCTCGCAATTTCAAATAATTATTTGAAATTTCGATGATTCAGTAGAATGAAATAATTTTGATTGAAAAATGCTTTCTTTGTTGCGGAGATTTGCCGTATTTGGACCGTCGCCTAGATTTGGTCTTTATCATAATCCCAATTTTATTTAATATTTGGGCCATAAAATAAGCAACTTACTTTTCAACTATATAAATGTGATTTGTGAAATCATTTTTTAGATAAAGCGCTGCTGTTAAAGTTCAAGCGATTACATTGATATTATTATTTAAATATTTTAACAAAAGACCTTACGCTATTTTAAAGTCAGTAGCAAAATATGTTATTATATCGATAGAGAGTAAACTTGTTAGGCTACAATTGACTATAATAATTTTATTAAAAAGTTTAAAGATAAGGTTAGATTAAGTTTTTGTTGTTGTTATCCAACAATTGCTCAGATAGGGCCGCAAACTTTTGCCTGCATTGGACTGGTCGAGTCAGGGGAATTATCATCTCGAACTAGAGGATTAACCCTGAAAGCAGTTATAATAACTAGTTGTACTCATAAATTGGAATTGAAACAAGCTAAAGCAAATTTAATAAATAAGTAAAAATAAAAGGACATTAAAGACATCAAAAGTTGGTTCAAAAAAGAGTAAAAACTAAGACTACTTGATTTCGTATCATATGTGAGGAAATAAAGGAAAAGGGTTCCTACATGGTGAGCTGATGTGAATTTTAGAATCAAAAAATACTTTTGCCTTAATTGTTCTTAAGAAATTGGCGATCCAGTTTGGGAAACCAGTTTCTTTCATCGGGAAGATGCCACAATGTTATTCTATTTTTGTCGCCATTAAAGTGTATATCTGAAAAAGCTAATTACATTATTTTGAAAATAAATAAACTAAAAACAAATTCTACAACATTTTTTAATTAAAATTACTTCTCTACCACTGTACATTAGAAACTGTCCAAGTGGTCCAAATACGGCAACCTTTCCCTATTACTTGTGTTAGTTCATCGCAATGTCTTTATTGACCATAAAATGTTCGCATTGTCTTTTTATCTCATGGGCTGTGCAGTTTTATTTTATAATTTTTTAAATATCCGAATTCCATCTAGATGAGAAACAATATGTAGTCCGAAAGCTCATCTAAAGTAATGCATAAATGGGTCAAACGAAATGAATAATCGATTATGGTTTAAAACTTATAAGAACCTTCTGGGTCACAAACATTTTGATAATGCACTAGAAAAAAAAAACTGGTAAGACTTGAAAATTCTCTTTCAGTTTCAAAATCATTTTCATCTATCTAGCAAACTACGAAATGTGCGAAAGAGAGAATTTTTTTTTTCCTAGATCACACAAAGATATAATTTTTTATCAGAATAATTATTTCAAACTCAAAAAAATATAAAATTCATCCACCTATAATAATAATATTTAACTTATTCTGTTTTTGCACAATCACTCAATTAAAAATTTTCCTGTCATAATTATTTGGATATATGATTTAATTAGAAGCCCTCTGTTAAGAAATTCTCTCAGTAAATGCCCACCAATTAAAGCCGATATAAAAGTCTTCAACAAGGAAAATTTCATTCCTATATACTTGCAAAAGATTTTCATTATTTGTAAAATTATCTTTTCCCGGTATAAAAATAAATGGCTTACTTGTTGCTTTTGCTATAAACATCGATTTTTGGCAACAGGTATTTGGGTATGTCTTATACTCCAAAAAAAATTGAATTTTTAAAACTAAATACTATTCTGGGGCATGTAAATACAGAGAATTAAGACGCTATTCTATGTAGTCAAGAATAAATGACAACGAATTTAACAAAAAAAACTAACTTGCTGTATTATAGTATAATGATTCATCCTATATTCTACTTTAAAAAAGAAAAAGATCACGTATCAGAAACATGTGAATGTTTTGACAGAATACTTACGCGCGATTCTAAAACACTCTAATACAGAGATATAAAACTCCGTAACATCTAATCAAATATAAACGACAGCAAAATCCAAGAAGAACCGAGAGAAATCAAACGATCGAAGGCTTACTTTATCAAGACCTCATTCCCAAAACTTACTTATTTCACTGCAAAATAAATGGTTAGTTATAGTCAAGCTAACTTATGGTAACTGTTGTTGCCGTAACTACTGGAGAAACGCTTGACAGCTGTTTTTCAGTAATCTTTATTAATTAAATCAAAAGACTTTAACAAGGAAAATGTCATTCCGATTCTTAATTTTACTAGCAAAAACTGCTTGCAAAAAACTGCAATTACTGCAAAACTGCTTCGTAAAATTACTTTCCCCCCCGGTATAAAAAAGAATGCCTTACTTGTTGCCTTTGCTTTACACATCGATTTTGGGAAATAGGTATTTGGGTATATCCTATACTCCACTAAAAAAGAAAGTAAATATCAGGTATAAAAAAAGATTTTTTTTTATAACTAAACATTATTTGGAGGCATGCAAATGAAGAAAATAAAGACGCTATAATATTTAGTTAAGAATAAATGACAAGGGAATCCAAGAAAAACTAACTTGCTGCCTTTCCCTTAACATCTATTTTAGGTATATTGATTCATCCTATATTCCACTGAAAAAAAGAAAAATATCTCGTATAAAAAAAAACGGGAGCTTTTTTTTTTTTTTTTTTGACAGAGCACTATTCGGGAATACTCGAATGCAGAGATTCAACACACCATAATATCTAATCACATACAAATAACAATAAAAACCAAGAAGAACCAACAAAAACCAAACGATCGAAGACTTACTTTATCAAGACATCATTCCAAATTACTTCAGGGCAAAATAATGGTTATAGTCAAGCTAACTTCTGGTAACTGTTGTTGCCGTAACAACTGGGAAAACGCTTGGCAGCTGTTTTAACATGATACGCTGGTATGACCGAGCGGCAGCATGACGACGACAGCTTTTAAGACATAGGAAAACAAAACGTTTGCGACAAAGCTAGTAAATACGTGACACCAAAAAGGCAGGTGCGTGACAGTGTGAGATACCGAGTTCTTTCTGTATAGAAAACGGGGGCATTTCTGAAAGTTTAGTTTTTGTATAAAAGAAGTACGCTGGTATTTTTAGTTTGTTAGATTCACTTAACTTAAATACTTCGTTGCAAAGAAAACCAGTTCGTGGTTTCTTTAATGTTTGTTTTGGTTTGTTTCTTAGTTTCTTTTCTTTGCAAGAGACTTTGGCTGCTTTTGCGAGATTTAACTAACAAACTAAGTGATAAGAATTGAGGAAGCTTTCTACATCACAGTGTGGGAAGCAATGAAACAATTAACTGCACGATTTTTTAGAAATTTTCGACAGAAGTGGTGCAAATCTATATTAATGAATGTAAGTAACATAAATGAAAAAATATTAATTTTGAGTTTAATTTTTAATTAACTTTAAGTTCAAAATTAATTAAAATTCCATCATTATTTTTAATTAAAATTAATTCATTAAAAATATCCAAAAAAATTCATTTCTAAAAATTTTCTTTTCAAAGTCAAAAATATAGAGAGTAAAAAAAATGATTAATCAATTATTAAATCGTACAAAAGTAATTGAAAAAATGGCAGTAATGCAAATTTTAATCACGGTGCAGTGTAGGGTTAAGAAATCATATTGAATATCAAATAGTCCTTTTAAAAATATCGATATAATGAATTCGATGATTGTAATTTATTTTACGCATTTTCTTCTCCTCAGGTAACGGTGCAAGTATTAGGTTGCATACAAAAAATGATACTGCGGGAAATATATCTAATTATGATTAGTTTTTGTTAGAATATTCTAAAATTAAAAATACTAATTTACTGCTTAAAACTGTCAATAACTCTTAAAGCATTGAATAAGTGGATAAATTGCGATTTCCAAAGAAAGATTTTTGTTCTGAAGAAACACTAATAAAGACTGGGGGCTTATTTATCAATAATATTTCAGACTTTAATTACCCACTTAAGTGCTGTAAAAAAGGGGAAAACAATGAATCAAAAATATAACACTAAAAAATTGCTTTAACAGAATATTTTTACGAAAACACATTCGCAACTATTATCAGTTTTCAAACATTTTTAAACATAAATTAGCTCAAATTATTTCAGTGGGTGGATGTTTTATGATTTCCAATTTCCAAGAAAAAGAGAAATTTACTGTCGTCATTATGTGAGCAAGAAATTCTTATCATTTCTACACGTCACAACACACAGCTAAAGTAACCTTGATTTTTGTAGGGAATTATAAATTTCTACAAAATGTAGCGAAGTGCGTATACCATCTTAAACTGCGAATTCAATCTGAAGATCTGAGCAGTCTCAGAGAATTTATAAGATTTCATTATTTATTCCTAACAAATATGTTATATCGTATTTTCCACCAACTTTCATATACTTTACTCATAATTTTACACAATAATTTAAAACTTTTACCTATCAAAGAAAATGAATTTTAACGCATTTTTGTTTCTTAACTCTTTATATCTTAACAACTCTGATTTAAAAAAATTACTCAGACGTTAGAATACATCATTGTAAGTATGGAAAAAATAATTTTAAAAATTTAGCACGTTAAAATAAAAACTTATTGACAAAAAGTGTTTTTTGCCTTTCTGCAACATAGTGCAAAATGGCATGAAGAATTCGAAATTTCAGTTTTTAAAGCCGTTGTTAGTTTTGTTACAACAAAGATATTCACCACATTTCTCACAAATGGATGTGTCCACTCTTTTTAACTTCACTAAATTCTGCAGTAATTTTAGAAGCAACTTCGAGAAAATGTTTAAGTGTCAACAGAATCTTTGTTTTTAAAAATCACTTCAGTATCACTATCTGTTTGATGAATATATGAGCAATTAGTCTTAACTACAGTGTGACAGTATTGTAACAACTAATGAAATCGACTTGAAGAGCTTACTGTGGAAAAGACAGTGCCTTTTGGGTGTTGCATATCTGGAACGCTAGGGCTAAATTATGAGAAATCTTTTGCCATGCAAGATTAACATGCAATAAATTATAAGTCAAAAATATAAATCGAGTATAGATAAATGGATTATATTAAGGTTGCAGATTATTTAAAGATTAAGATAGGTGTTAAATGGCTATACGGAATTGCACTTTTCGTATTGGAGAGTGCGAACTCTCCGATACCAAACTTGTTTGAGGGTTATTTAAAAGGTTATTTGAGGCATGGTACATTTTATCTTGTTGGAAACGGATGTCAGAGTTTAGTATTTCGGTCTGCATCTCTAGTGTGGTAATATTTTACAAAAAATGTATTTATTTCTGGCGAAATAAGCCGGTGAAGGTACAGTAGAACGGGTTCTTTCCTCTAAAAAGAAACTTGATTTTTCACCTCGATATCAACAATAAATTCAAAATTAATAACACATACATATTACATAACATAACCATTTATTCTCATGATTTTTATTTTTCTGTTAAATTATTTTTCTAAAAATATTTTTTTTATTTTCATTACAAAAAAAAAAATTATTCGTTTTTTTTTCTTTTTATATTTTGATCTGCATAAACAATTATAGAGAGAGAATGACTGAAACAGGAGAAACGTACGAAATTCAGTTATGAAAACGAAGGAGAAAATTAAAGGAAAACAAATAGCCCGAGGCAGCCTCTTCCATTTCATTTCATCTGTGAAAAATTTCTTAAATAATAGAGAATATTTTTTAAAAACTCAGGAAAATAAAATCAAACTGCTATTTCATTCCATTTAAATAAAAAATACTCCGAAAAATATAAATTAAGAATTGTATTTTATTTATATCTTATGTTAAGAGAATGACATAATCATATAACATACCATTCTGGAATAATGGCATAAAATCATAACACTAATAAAAAGTAGTTTTAGAGTTAAAGGCACTTGAATTTGTTTCTCATTAAATCGAATTTTATGACTGCAATAGATGAATACAGATTTATTAACACCATTACATTTACGATAAACTACGGGATGAAAGCTATTCCGTTTCGAAACACAGTATGACAAAAGTTTTCGTATATATTAACTTTGATAATTATTTTATTTTCTCAATTTTCGAATAAGATTATACATATATTTGGGAGAGTTTCTTCACATCCCTGAAGTCTACGGTGCGTTCCTCTTAATCAATTCAATCAATTTTATAAGAATAAGAATTTATACAATTCTCGTATAGTTTTTAAGCGTAAATATCGCTTTCTTATACATGAATAATATAATCCATTATTTTATCAATAATTACTACTTTTACAGAATATCAATAAATCGAAGTGAAAATAAAAACAAACGTTAAATTTAAATAATTCAAAAATTCCTTCTCACTGAAAAGTACTGAAATAATATTCAGCTATCATTTATCAATATGTCGAAATAGAAGTTTTAGTATATGATTTTCAAATCGAAACAATTTTATATAAATTAAAGAAGATATTCACCTGCTTAAATTAACATTTTTCTCTTCGTATATAATAATCTTTGGTAGCCTTTGAAAATTATTTAATATCCAGAGTGATGTTTTTAAAAACGAATGGGAATAATATGGAAATGTGATTTGATTTTGTTCTACGTGATACCATGGATTTTAGAAATGATATTTATTTTGATAATAAGTTATTAGCAATCTTGTATAAAATTAATAAATGAAATTATTCATTTAAAAAATAATTTACATAGTTATAAAACTTGCTCCTAAATTTCTCACTAAATACATTTCCTTGAGGACTAGTGTTTTTGACACTTCTTGGAGCACCCAAATATTTTTGTTGAGCACATTACCGTCAGTAATTAACTTCCATTAGCCAGTGAAATACTGATCCTTTATAATATTAGTTTTAACTCGATTAAGAGCCGAGTGCAATCCAGTCAAAATGATATTCTGTATAAAATGCCTTAACATAAAACCTTATTAAAATTCTAAACAGGTATTTTTTAAATAAACAGAAATTAATATTTAATTTCATTGCTGAGATTTACACAAACAGTTGCTATTCCGATAGATCATATATGCTATGACCACCCAAGAAAGAGAAATATGAATAAAAGTATGTTTGCAAACCTGCCAATACATCCTTGGGAGGATCCAACAGGTTGGCTTTGAGTAGAGCATCTGTCGAAGTTGCCATTCTAATGTTGATTAAGTCAGGGAATTATAGTGAGCGGCGGTCTGCATTGCGGGGGAGAGTATTGCGAAGGGCGAAGTGGCAGCGCATATAAATAAGAAAAGCGTGCGCAATTCTGTCACCGTTTTGTTGAGCGCCTCTTCATTTAGTTTTAATGATGCTTGAAGTAGGCCATGTCGTACATAATGTACGTCAGATTGCAAGGAGTGGACCAGTGACTTATTATTATACGGGCAGGCACTCCAACTTTTTGCGTGCATCATTTTTTTCAATCCGTAAAGTTTCATTGTAGATTGATAATTTTTTTTATCGTCTGTATACATTTCGCCTATTCAGTTGATGCTTTTATTTTTATTTTCTGTATACTTTTCGCCTTTTCAGCTGCTGCGTGCATTTTTTATTTTCTGTATATATTTTGCCATTTCAACTGTCACCTTCAATCACACGCGCTTTTCATACAGTGATAGTGTGACAGAATATTCTCTTTTGAGGATATCCATTCTCCATGACGATGTTCTTTTAACGATTTCCAAACAGTAGCTTAAGTGGATTTTTTTGTGGTCCATTTGTCACTAGAGAAGAGCAACTCCTTGATAAACCTACACGTTTTATTCTTTTAGTAGTTTTCAAGGAGGCAAAGCATAAGCTACTGATTCTAGTATTCGTATCTTCTTTTATATTTGTAAAGTTGAGACTTTGTAAAGTTGAGACTTTTAAGAAACTGAATACCATATGATGATCGGCTCAAAAAAATCTTATAAGTTAATTTCCTAAGAGAAAGAGAATTTTAAAAGGCATGTCGCTCACAAGCATAAGAGTACTGTTGAAGTGAAACTTTTATTTTTTATTGCCAAGGAATTATGAAATAAAGAAGCTTTATAGTTATTTCAAATTTACGAGCCACTTCTGATGTTTTCATCCAGTGAACGATTTTGTTCAAAAAGAAGGGCATTCTTTCATTTACAACGTATCTGATATTCTTTCAAACTATTTTCTCCAGTTTCTGATCTCATAAATCGAGCAGGGCATCGTCTACAATCTACACGCTGCTACATTCATATTCTCCGAATCCTGCACGATATTCTCAAATTCTTTCAGCTGATGTTGTTTCTGATGTTACTTTCGGATTTTTAATTATTTTACAGACGCGTAGAAAGCATAAATGTTCATTAAAGTAAAACGAACACAACTATTCCCTTGCGACACTAATCTGTAACCGCTACCTCTAGCTATTGCAAATACATAAAAATGAGCTCCACGCAGCTTTCTTTCGCGCTCTCTCTCTTTCTCTAGCTTTAAACTTCTCCCTCCTCCTCTTAACGTTTCATTTTGGTTTCCGTCAAAACTCTTCTTGAGATAGAAGTTTCACAAACTTATAATCAATGCGAAAAAAAATTAATTTAAATTCTCACTTCTTTCATCTTCTAGCAGAACAACAATTTATTAATGAAGAGTTATGATCAGTTTCAGATTTCCCTGAAGAGCACTAGAAGTCATTTTTCATCTTACCTTTGTTACAACCCGGTTTAGATCTCTTGAGAAACTGTCTTCCTCTTTAAACCAGCGGGAATGGCCGGGAAAAAAGAGAGAACGAATGCAGTTCACGGTTAGTGTCAGTTCTTTAATACAAGATAGCCATAAAGTAACTTTCCATGTTTGGAGGCATCTGCAGCTAAAACTAATCAACTGAATGAAACCAAATTTCATATACAGACTGTGGAAGACATGGGGAGATGATTTCCGCAAAAAAAGAGCCAAAAGTTGCCGATAAGGGAAATGTGGTGCTGTTGTACTCTACACAACTGAGAATTAAACAAATGAATAACAAAGAAAAGATTTTAGTGCAATACCGTTTTAATGCAGTAAATTAACTCGCCCAAAAGATTACAGAGATGATATTTCAATGGACCATAAAACTTTATTTAATAAAAGCACTTCCTCGGCGAGGGTATAGACCTCTTTGAATGTGACTACCCTTTTTCGTGAACTACACTTTACAACCTGCACACAACATTCTCGACGGTCGAACAAAACACGTCACCAGGAATGCTCAGCACAACCTGTGTTATGTTATCCTTTAAGGTTGTCAAGGTCGGGACCTCGCCAAGATAGACCTTGGACTTCACATAATCCCACAGGAAAAAAATCACATGAAGTTAGATCAGGGGTGATTGGACATGGAGAATGTTCTATACAGGATGAAATGTGTGGTCCACGGGAAGAGTTGGCACATTGAAAGAAGTCTATGCCTTCGTCGAGGAAGAGCTTTTATTGCATAAAGTGCTATGGTCCACTATATCATCTCTGTAACCTTTTGGGTCAGTTCATTTACTGCATTAAAGCTGTATTGCACTGAAATTTCTTCATTGTTAGTCATTTGTCTAATTCTCAGTTATGTAGATTACAACAGCACCATATTTCCCCTATTGGTGACTTTTGGTACTTTTTTTTTATTTTGCAAAAATCATCTCCCCATGACTTCCACAGTCTGTATATGAAATTTGGTTTCATTCCGTTGATTAGCTTTAGCTGCAGATGCCTCCAAACATGGAAAGTTATTTTATGGCTACCCTGTATTTACTAATAATATCATTGCCACAGCTTAATTTTGGAACCTGAAAACAAATCTTGACTCTGATCTTGGAAAATAATCCATTCAAAGCCGATATTGCAAACGCATCGATAAATTGGGAGGTCGGTCACAGTAAGTTTCATTAGATTGATGTACTGTTTTGAAGCTACACGAAAGATATTTTGGGACAGACCCCGTCATTTTGAATCATAGTCAGATGACGAGGATGACACCTGTGCCGTCATCCCCTATCTGAACTTCTGCCACATATCAGCGGGATTTAGTGTTCAACAGGCCCGCGTGCATTGTAGATCTCCTTTGATGATAGTTTCTTACTAAAACTCTGCGCTTAAAAATGTTAAGTGCAAAGTTTAAAAATGTTAAGCGCTAAAATGCGCTTAAAAATGTTAAGTTCATGTTAATCCCTTTCTGATGGTGCTCCTCCATCTGGTGTCCGATGAACGATGGCGGCGAAAGAATAAAGACAAATCATTTCATCACCTCCCACTCATCTAATCATAGACACAAGTTGACACCATAAGATGTGGCAACTCCCATGTTTACCTTCTCAGCATAACTACCTATCAACTAGAAAGAGCTTTGTTACTGCTAAACAGTTACGAATAGAGAAAAGAAACCCTTTTCCTATGATGTAACCTTTAAAATTAATTATGAAGATGATCAGGGGTGGCTTGCAAAATCCTATTTTTAAAAGGCGCCGATCCCCCTCCCCTTTTTTTCTGCTCCTCAGTTATTTTATTACGTAGATATTTTTCTTGAGCCAAGGTCCTCAAATTCCTAGTTACGGTTCTGATGGAGCGCCAATTACTCTAGCCCAAGGTGCTCAGTCACTTAAAGAAATATCTTATGTATAGGAAAAATTTAATACTAATCGTAAAATTTCAATTTTTCTGCAAAGATTTAAAATATAATAGAGGAAAATCTATCTCATTGTCAACATAAAAACGATATATTCTAAAGCACGCAAATCTATGAAAAAAACATAGAGTTAAATTTGAGGATTTATTATTTCTTTCTCATGTTCAAAAAGGCAATATTGTCATCTTGATTTTGATAAATCTCCTCTGTTTAGTCTTCCCTGAATTCGAAAAAAACATTCTTCGAATTATGCCTATCTGATTGTTTATTGGTCTATCTGTCCGTAACTCGAAAACGGAAGAAGCTAGACGAATGAAATTTAGTATTAGTAGTCTTTGTATCAAAATTGTAGATTTTTAACAAATTTTGGACAAAATCTGTCAAAGTAAACCCTTCCTACCTGTCTGTCCGTCTGTGTGCACATGAACAAGACACCTCAAAAATGGAAAGAGTCAGATAAATGAAATTTGGCATATGGTTTTATTACTAGGCTTGCAGATCTATGTCAGATTTTGGACTAAACCCGTCAGAGTTTTGACTGTCTGTCAATCTGTCTATTCGTGCATATGTGAACGCGATAACTCAACAACGCAACAAACATGATAAAGGAAATTTAGAATATCGATCTGACACAAAAAGCTTAGATCTGTAACGAAGTTTGGACCTAATTAGTCGAAGGAAGAAGGTCATACTCGTTTTTTTTTACTGTATTACGAAGCTAAACATAAAACGCGTCGCATTGTTTAAATATAGGGGGAATGCGGGAACATTCATACACTTTTTTTGGAAAGCTAAAAAATGACTTTACCGACGGTAATAATTAGAACTAATACACTGTATTTATACATTTTTTAATCTGATATAGGATTTCAGTCGAGTTTTGGTCATAAATGACTATTAAAATACTTATTACACTTTTTCCTAAAAATGGATTTGTATCAATCTGCCCCATACATTGATACACACGGAAATATCGAAAATAATAATGGTTAATAGATGTGGGATCAAAACAAAATTTGTTTTATCAATAAACTTTGTATTCCAAATTAAGGTTAAAAGTTTTACAAAGCAAAAACTTTTTTTAAATCAAAATTCAACATTTTTAATCAGACTGGAAAAATGAAACAATACTGAAGCCAGTATTGTTTCATTTTACTGAATACAGTACCCAGAAAATAATTTATTTCTACTAATAATAAAGGTGTATATGTGTGTTAATTGATTAAAAATTAAGGAAAATTTTCTCTTTCTTCCTTGAATGACTTACCAAAATAATATAACACATAAATAATTTTTACCCCATCTAAAAATGCAAAAAAACATATTTTTTTGGTGATTTTAATTAAGTTTCTGTACAATTTTTTTCTCTAATTATGATAAATTCGTGAAAAATATTTTAAACTTAATTTACAACAATACTTTTCATTTTTACAATGAAATTCAAACCGTTTTCATTGTTTAAACAAATACTTAATTGCGTGTTTCTCTTAGATAGTCCATTTTTAGGTTTTTTCCATTTCTAAAGACTATTTTGCAAAGTAGATGCTGTTAAGGCACATTGATAGACACAGAAGACGTGTATCAATGTGCCCAGGAGTCAAGAGCCTTTTTTACTTTAAACAAGTGGTCACGCAAAAAAATGCTAAAAACCTCAAAAGAGAAGAGAGAGTTCAGAAAAATAAATGTTTTTCCCTACCTTTGGAGTAGATTCCCTGGCAGGAAAACAAACAGTTAAGGAAATCACATAACACATACTTGGAGTAAAATTCATTTAGACGAGAAGATTAGCGGTTTGCTTCATTTGTAAGTTAACCTTAGACTAAACATGGCCGAAAGATATACCGTGTGCTAAGGGTTACAGTTGCATATATATGAGGGGATGTGAACATCTTGAGCCATACAAATCATCAAAATTTATGGACTATATCAATTCCCCCGCGTATCATTCTACCCCAACTCCCCCTACAAGTAAATCAAGTGGAGAACTCTCTCGCTGGTGTATAGCAATTTTTTTTTATACACGCTCAATAGATATTAGATTGAATTCATGCTCACGAAAAACACGTCAAGTGCGCACGCCAATGAATTTTGAAAGCGCTGCGCATCTTTCAGGATAAAAAAAAGGACAGGATTTCGCAACACAGTGTTTAAATCAGGCCATTCATATCTCGTCCAAAATAGAAATTTTGGAACTCGGCAAGGAAAAAACAATCGTCAAGGTCGAAAACCAATGGAAAATAGCATAGCGGCTAGGAAAACCTGGATTTCCAACCAAACCAAATTCCAGGCCTTCTTGCGCCGATTCTTTAGGTGGGACCCTTATTCGAGGGTAGCGGCAGATCAAAGCGTTTGCCTAGAACGGGACCTCGCTTCGAGGCTACCCAATCAGAATTCCGCTGAGTGGGGAGGACATAGGAGGGATTGAAGACCGGTGATATCTCATTTTGGAGAGCACTATGAATGACGTGACTGATTTTTCGACTTGAATGGGTTTAGAAAAAAAAACCAGTGTTGGGACAAATGGATGGAGTACGATGAATTGCTTGCTTAAGACTTTGTGCAGTTATTGGGTTGTTCGGAGAGTTCGGAACCACCGGTTTCCGATAGTTTGCGCTGCACTGTAAGGACTTTTAATTGCTGCTTTCAACCTTCGAAATCAGATATTTTGTGAAAGGTGGGACTTTCGCCATTAGTTGTATCCGTTCATCATCAGTATTTGCTTAATTGCGTTAGTTTGCTGTCAGTGTAAACATGCAGAACGGAAAAGTTTATTTTAGGCATTTAAAGCTTTTTTTTTATTACGGAAAACGCAAGAATGTTTTTCAGACCGCGAAAATGACATGTGCTGTTAACGGAGACAATGTTGTAAGTGAACAAACAGTGAACAATGGTTTGTGAAATTCAAACAAGGCGAATTTCACGTTTGAAACCGGCAACACTCCTTTACGCCATACGCTGTTGAGGTGCAGATCACAAATAATCAAAGTATTGCATTCGTGAAATAGCTGAAAGCGTCAATGTGTCGAGTTTGTCCATTTATTAGCATCTGATGCGACTTTATATCGGTAGTCGCCTTAATGTTCGGGTAACCCACGAATTAAGAGAAAACTTTAAGTGGACCGTATTTTCACATACGATTTATTGCTCAAAAGTAACAAAAACTATTCATTGTTGAAATGAATAATAACGGACATTGAGAAATGGATCAACTACGAAAATGTTGAGCAAAAACTGTCGTGGATCAGTCGCGTGAGCCGCCATCGACCAGCTCAAAGGCCAATATCCACTCCCTGAAAGTTAAGCACTTTTCCTGGTGGGATTGGATTGGCATTGTCTTACGAGCTGCTGCCGCATGACCAAGCGATTAATCCGGTTAAATACTGTGGCTAGCTGCACAGTCTTAAGCAGACAATGGACCAGAAACGCTCCGAATTGGTCAATCGTAAAAGGGTGGTTTTTCACTAAGTTAATGCTAGGCCACATTTATCTTTGGCCATCCGGCGGAAATTAATGGAGCTTGGCTGGGATGACTTGCTCTACCCTCCATATAATCCTGACTTGGCACCTTCGGACTACCATCTGTTTTGCTTTCTACAAAAGTCGCTAAAGGGTAAAAATTTCAATTCTCTGGGAGACTGCAACCAACACCATAAACCATTGAAGTTCTAGTGAGAGTGGGATAATTAAACTTCCCAAAAGATGGCAAACCATCATAGAATAAAACGGTGAATATATTATTGAATAAACTTGATTGTCAGTGAAAAAAAAAATCTTTTCAATTTACCCAAAAAATCGTTGGAGACTTTCCGAGCAACCCAATAGATGTTAGAGGACATGTGCAGTTACGTTTGTCATGTGGCTGTGAAGTCGTGTTGAATTAACTTCTTTAAAAGTTTCCTTCCTGAAAGGAAAAATGAAAGTTTCCCTTATAAGAATAACTTTCGAAAATCCTACTTTTGAATGAAATAAACTTTAAAACCAAAGCAATTTATATAGCGAAGAAACGTAAGACAAACTACTACAGAAATGACTAGTTTCAATATATCTTTTAAATGGGGCACTTTGGCCTTGATAATTGTAACAAAATAAGATAAAAAAAATTACGCTGGAATTAAAACTTTCAAATTTCATTGCATAAAATTGTAAATCCAGTTCCAATCACTTGAATAACCCCATATAAAAAAAACTTATTATATTAAATAAAAATAGCAAATATTTATTATTGTTACAAAGATAAGTTTATTAGATAGAGTCTCATATATAACAAAAAAAATATAAAAAAATAAAGATTTCTTATTTATGAATTATTGAAAAATACTAATTTACTAACAGAATGATTATACACTTGAATAGCTTGCGTTTTATTTCCTCAAATTAAGAACGAAAAAATAATATTTTAGTACTTTATCTGGATGCAATTAACAATTCAAAAATTCTATTTGGTAAGGAATCATAAAGGCTTTAAGAAGGACATTCACCACCAGACGACTCCACTTTTTTGGAACACAGCATGCCAAACCTCTTCGTCAATGTGAAAAACTAATGACGATTGACGTAGACAGAGGGAGAGTTTGAAAATCCAACGTCGTTGGATATCCATTCATCCTATTAGGGCATAAAATTGAAATACGATCCTTCGAGAAAGCTCTCTCTGAAAAGCGAAAATCACTCGTGTGGGAAGGGGAATGTGAATGAGAGTCGGGGGTCTTGTTTTGAAGGTGGGAGGTGGAGTAGATGGGGATCCCGTTTTTAAGGCGGGGAGGAGGAGTAGGGGGTCGCAGCTACCAGTAGTGCATTTTGGAGCCTTTGTGAATGACCCACCTAAATGGATCGGTTTGAATGGGTGGAAAACAAACTAGTCGTTGGTCCAAATAGTGTAGAACAGACTTGTCTTGAATGTCCGGCTTTAGTTTCTAAAGGACAATTTTCTCCCATGCTGCTTTTATGGCTTCAGTTAAATCATTGATGATGTCATATTTCTTACCATTATGGTAAGCGTCGTGAGACAAGATGCTCCAGATATTTTCTGTCATATTTAAGTCTGGGAAGAACGGAAGTCACTTTAAAACTTGAATATTTTGAAGAGTAAGCCACTATTTAACGACATTTTCGGTATGTATCGGCGCATTATCCTGCTGAAACATACAAGTATTTGGATGAAATGCAGCTTGTGACTTTGGTTGTATGTTTTGTAACATCTGTAAATAAGTTTGCAATGTCCGTCTATCGTTTAAAATGATAATATCGAGGATACCTTGGGGAGTAATTGCTCCCCATACTATGATAGAGCCAAGACACGGATGGCGATGTGAAAAAATTCGTTCTTTCTTCCTTAAATCATGGTAATAAGGTAATAATAGAAAAATGCATCCGGTACATCCTGAACTTTTTTTTATCGGTGAAATTGATGTTTCTCCAATCAGAAGTTCAATTCACATACTCTTTTGTTGATGAGACTAGAGCTGCGGTTTGCATTTTAGTTTTCAATCGCTTAATTTTTTTACGTAGCTTACGACTTACATAGCTTTGGACCTCACGAAGGCTTTTGATAGAGTTTGGAAGCATAAACTCATTATAAAGCAGCATGATACTTTTAACATCCGAGGTAATACTTTGGCATGGATTTCAGATTATCTCAATCAGAGATTTATTAGGGTCAAATTCAATAAAACTCTCTCAAATACTTTTCACCTTAGCCAGGACGTTCCCTAAGGAACAGTTCTTAATCTAACTCTTTTTGTCTTATAAATGGCCGGAATTGAGAAAGTTGTTTCTCCTGGGACCCACATTGATTCGCAGATAACATTGCTCTCTGGAGCTCCGGAAATATTATTGTCGAAATTGAGTCTAGACTCAACAGTTCCTTAGAAGCTTTATTTGCAGAAGATCTCAAGATGAGTTTTAACCCAGTTAAATCAATTTCTACCTTCTTTACTACCAATAAACACCTTTATAACTACCAACCCTGTCTGAAGCTTAAACACCAGGACCTCACTTATGAGAAACATCCGAAATATTTAGGTTTTATTCTATACCCTGAACTTACCAGTAGTAAACATATTGAACATATTACCTGGAAGGCCAGGAAACGATTAAACATTCTTAAGTAAATCGCAGGTAGGGACTGGCGTGCAGACGCGACTACCCTTGAAACTTCTTTTCAGGCACTCATTAGACCCATTCTAGAATACGGCTTTCCTATCTACTGTTTTGCTTCCAAATCTAACCTGGAAAAATTGGAAGAAGTCCAATTAAGTGCTGCTCGCATCGTTACTGGACTAAAACGCAGCTGTCGTTTAGTAATTGTCCTTTAAGAAGCGGATTTGCAACCTCTTCACGTCAGAAGGCAGGCTAGCCTTGTCAAATATTACAATAAACTTTCCAGTATTGACCAAAGTAACAAAACTGCTAGATACCTAAACAACTGGACTCACTATCAAAGACTAAAGAAAAATAGTCCTTTCAGTCAAGTTAAATCACAGCACATAATCGCGGACAATGTTGAACCGCATTTTCTTCATTGCAATTTGAATACACTTGAAGAATTTTCCAGGGTTAACTTCCACTACAACCTCTCTACTGCATGTAATAAGAAAGATTGTGCGCCTGACTTTCTTAAACAATTGGCCTTGTAAATCACAAATAACATCCCTCTAAACGATAGCAAAATCTATAGTGACGGCAACAAAACTGACAAACAGGCAGGTAGTGGAATCTACATTGAAATCCCTCGTGGCAAATACTCTATAAAACAACGTAACCCAGACTTCTGTTCTGTTTTCTGAATTACTGGCAATCGATGTGGGACTTGAGACCATCATGAGCGAAAGCAACTTTGGAGACCTCTGGATTCTTACTGATAGCCGTGGCTCAATTTAGCATCTTAAAAAATGGACCTACTTAGGGGATAAAACAAGCTTATCCATCTTACAAAAATTGAAGCTCATCTCCCTTCAGCATGACGTACATTTTCAATGGATCCCTTCGCATGTAGATATTCACGGAAATGAATTGGCCGACAATCTTGCAAAGGAGGGCTCAAGTCATCCCATCCCCTCCTCTTCAGAGATTACTTTCCTAGAACTATTTTCGCGGAAAAAAGCCTAAAACAAGGTGGAGTGGCTGGTGCCTCCCTCTCATCACTGGTACAAAATAAGAAAGCCGGGATTTTCCTTATCCCTTCCATGCGACAAGCAGTCCAGTACCTGTCTTTCACGACTTGCCAGCGACAACCTGAATTGCCTTACATATTCTGAGGGCAACAAGATCTACCCTCTCTGCCCTAAATGCCAGCAACATCAAGCATCACCTAAACACATTTTGGACTGTCTAGGACTTGATTGGGAGGAAATTTATTCTTCTCCCCTTTTAGTTATTGATTTCATCAAGGTCAACGGATTCCTTGATCTGTCGATTGGAAATTAATAACAACAACAACATAGCTTAAGTATCCGTCTGAAGGTTGAAATGGAAACTTTAATCCCATCTCCTTTAGCAAATTTTGCAGCTGGTTCGTAGACACGAATTAGATACATGCCGAAGAATCAAGCGCTGTTCTTTGGCTGTTGTGGCTAAAGTAGTTTTTCCTTAATTTCTTTTACCGTATTGATGCATATTCTTCAAAAATTGTTTTTAACTTTAGAACAATGATTAATTTTTTTTGTAATTTCCCGTTTAGAGAAACCCTCCGATTTAAAAATTTTAACCTGCGGAATTCCTTCTTTGCTAAGGCGAGATATTCGGCTAATTTCACAAAAGAATTATCCGAGTTTAATTTTAGTTTGCTTAGCAATAACCACTAGTAATTAGAAAGAAAACTTCTGCTTTAGAATTCTAGATTAACTAAATTAAAACTTGTAAGGCTATTCTTGAAACGCGTTATTCATTGCGTCATTTCATAAAACTTAGAAATTTGCTTAAGAAACATGATTTATATTTATTTTTTAAATTATACTGATTATAAAAGCATTATTACTAATGCTAAAATTTAGTTCTAGGTAAAATAAACACAATTAATCATATTTAATGCTTTATTACTGGTGAGGATATGCAAATGATCGGAACAGTATAAAAGCTGTAACAATTTATTTGTTAAAAATTTTCAGTTATTAATTTCAAGTTAATGTAGACACTTAAAGATAATTTTGATGATGACTTATGAAACTAAATAATAAATATATATTTTTTAGGATTTAGTGCGGCATTAATATCCATTACCAGAAGAAATTTTTTCACCATTAAAAAATATTTTATGTTTCTAAGTCATTTTATGCTTTTATATGGTATTTTGACTTTCAAACCATAAAAAGCATTTCAGTGTGACCTCAGCTGCACTGTAACTATACACGAAGAATAAAATAAATAGACTATTGTATCTTTAGGATTTCAAATTTATATAAAAAATAAAATACTATGAAAAGAAATAAAAACAGTAATTCATTCTGTAAAAGGAATGAGATACGTTCTTAACCAGTGGAATATCAGTTAAATTAACGTCAAACTACACTAGAATACAGAACTAATAATTTTTGCTAACCGTTTACAGAATATAGGCAACCTCAGGAAAACACAAAATTATATATAAGTAATCAATATCAGCAGTTTAGAAAATATTAATTTGCTTGCCACTTATCTTGTAAGGGGTTAAGTGACCCCAAAATAATAAAACTATCACCAAGTGATGAAATTGAACTAGAACAAACGATATGAATACAAAAATTAATAATGCTACCACATTATGTACCCACTTAAGTAAAGGACGTTATAAAACATGAAAGAAACCTAAATATTCAGCGTCACTCCTCCTGCTTAATATTGAGAAAGTAAATTGCTTTGACCAGTTATGTTGAAAAGGGTTTCGCCTATGAAATTTGATAGGACTTGAGCAGAGACGGCCCGAGCAAACCGGGCAATTGCCCGTGGAGTTCAAGTCCGGGATGGCGCCAAATAGGGAGAGTGAAAAAAAAATGCTTTAATAGGCTTAAGAAAAAAGTCATATATTTTAAAAACTTGGTGAATATATTATTTTAGTTTCAATAAGACCACTATATAATCTTAAATATGATTGAAGTTTAAAAATTCTCAGCATAATATTATTAAGTCATATTTGTAAGTAGAACAAGCATATTTCTAAGTAAAAATTTTTGAAATTTAGAATACAGACAGTATAGAATTAAAAAAAAAATGCGTATGGGGTGACATAGTTTTGCCTTGCCCAGTTGGTAAAGTTACTCCGGGCCGCTTCTGAACTTGAGGTTAATTTGGGAAATTTGTAAACATCTACAGATGATATAGAACAAATTGAAGTAATCGAAGTTTTCTCACATTCAAGAATGCGTTACATACATAAACATGAAAATAAATGATTTGATGGATAACAAATGCTTAGTTTTAAGTATAAACTCAAGAAATTACATGCACGAGTTATAGACCTTTCCTTTCAGAAAATTATAAATATTTTACTGAATAATAATTTCTAAGAAATTCAATAACTGCATAGTAAAATTCAGTTGATATACGTCATTTAATATATTGCAGATTGTATCAAAAATCTTCATTCGATTTCAAAATTCTAATTTTTTAAACTAAGAATATATATGGTCAGAATATTCTGAAATTTTGACACAGAAGCGTGTAAATGTTCAATGTGTCCCTCACCGTCTGCAAGTTAAGATTTTTCTTATATTTAATGAAGAATGTCTGGTATCACTTCATTCACATTTTCTCATACAATGACGTGTCTGATTTGCATCTATATATATAATATTTTAGATTCTAATCTTCAATTAAGTCAAAGCAGCAGTTTATTTAAAAGACAAAAATCAGCTGGACATACATAAGTATTTCAAGCGTGCTTTATTTTCTTATATGGATTGAAATAACAATAATATCGCAAAAAGGATGTCTCATTTAATTAGGAGGTTAAATAAATTCTTAGGTCAAAGGACTAATGGCGGTAGTGATTCGAATTTTGAGTCCATCCAAATTTGTTGGCGGGAGGGGGGCAGTGACGAATTTTGAAAATATGAGGTCACAGGCTCAAAATTGTTTTGAGGCCCCTCAACCTACCCAATGTCGTAAATTCACCGCCGGTTTAGCATTGCGATATATGTCGAATAGATTTTGAGGCCCACTATAGGTCTCGAGGCACGAGGCGAACGCCTCTAGCCCCTGTGCGAAAAACCACCACTAGGGACAGCACGTAAACTCGATCCATCTCCCCTCTCCGAATACAAAATCACTAAAGGTCATATGTTCAAGGTGGCCACTACTCAGGAGACAAATCTGAGTCTCTGAATGCCTGATCCATCGTTTAGAAAGCACTTCATGAAGGAAACCAGCAACTTTTAAACGCCAGCGTTACGGTATTCCGTCTTGTTGCAATAAAAAATCACCATTCTTAACCTGTAATTGCTTGAAGAGCCAGTTTTGCAATATTTCTGAGTATATACGTTCAACGACAAAATTTTCCTCAAAGAAAAACGGCCCATAAATCCTCTCCTTATACACCTCCCAAAAAATGTTGTCATTCGGGGAGTTCCTCTGATGTCCGATATTTTCATGTGCTATTTTAAATGTGGTGGTTTACCTTGTTACTTTCCTGCGTGATGTTTCATCAGAAAAAACAATGTATGTAATGAACATTTCATCTTCCTGCTGATTGAAAATGAATTTGGAAAAATCAGCTCAAGAACTTTAGCGGCAGTAAATAAAATTGGATTATTTCCACTTTCCATTGATGCACAAATTGTTTACAAGAAATCAATTGTTGCGAAGTTATAATATTTTGAAATTAAATGAAAACTTTTGAAACACTTTGTACTTGTTATCACAACGTGTGTTGAATATCTTACCATGTACTCTCCTAGGACTACGCTTATCACAAGTTGAAGTCTAGATTATGATTAGACCATTGTTGAAACTGAGCTTACACACACATGAAAATTAGAACAAGTACTAACGAGAATGATAGTAGCTTTCAATTGAAAAATGAAGCAAAAACAAATTTTATTGTTTAGACCTTGACTGTGGAAAGAAAAGAAATCATGCGTGAAACCACAATAAAGCCGCAGGCTCAACCTCAAATTTTATACGCTTTCCTTTCTATTTACATTTGAGTTAGGATGAAAAGAAACTGAAAAAATAATTCTCTTCAAATGAAATATAAAACTAAGAAGATGAAAGAGGATGATTAGAGAGATGAACATGTGCAAGAGATTTAAAGTTGTGATCTACTATAATTTTGTCTTTATCGAAGCTTTTTCAACTATGAGTTGCGACTTCATACGGAGTTCCGATTTTATTTTGCAGTACATGGTGTTGTCATATTCTCCAATGAGTGAAAATGATTAAGGAAACCACCTTGACTGAAATGTTACTTAAAATTTATCAAAAAGCTTTATTTTGGTGATATTGTTTTAGGAGGTGTTTATTAATTCTTCGTTTAATTATTTCATTTTTTGTGTATGTATACATTTGGTGATAAGAGAGAGCGAACATTTTTCGCATGGAAATGAAAGCGCGGAAGATCGAGGGTGAAAAAGGCCTAAGACGCTTCAGCGCAATTTTTAAAATGATCGGATTTTCCGAATTGGCGGGACAATACTATTTTTAAACTGTTTGTCCCAATTTGATATAAAATTCCATAATTTTTCCTTGTAAATAAATATCTCACATTATTTTTTTTAAGGATTAGATGGTTTGAGTTTTAAAAATTTATCTTCTGATTTATTTAATCTTCCCAACATTAACTACACACAGAATATAGTCGCCCTAAAATATCCATAGTGGATAAATTAATATGAAGAAAAATAAGAACAGTACACACACACACGCGCACACGCACGCACGAGCTAGCACCCCGGGTTGCGCGTCCCGGTTTTGAGCATCACAGTTTGAAGTTCAGAAATTCTGGTTTATTTACAAATAACAGAATAATTAATTAATTAATAAGCATCCTAATATTTCAGGTATTTCAAAACATGAAATAATTCATGCGAAAGATTGGTAAATAAATAACTATTTAGAATCTTTACATTAATAGATCCGCGTAGAAATTTCTTATATACGAATACTTTAAATGCAAACTTGCGAAATACGTAATTCCGATCTTAGGCTGCACAAAGAGCTATAATTTTACTTATCGAACTCCGTAAATCTCCTTGGGCTAAATTCTGAGCTACTTAATCCACTGATATGCACAATCCTTTGATTTCCACAAACCTGAATCTTAAGATGACATTAGATTGTTGTATAAATAATTTTCTTCCGAATTACCACGCACAAAATAAATGTTAAATTTTAATCATCTTTCACCTCTGATTTCAGCCTAGAGCAAAAGAGGACATCATCACCTTGTGGAATTATTTCTCTCCACCATTACAAGTTATTTCCCACAAAGAACAAAGTGCATTATTTCCTGGTAAGGCATAATTGAAAGGAAAGGTGGTATGTACAAAGGGAGAACTTACTTGCTTTCCGGCAACAGATGCATTGACTACACTCCGTTATGACAACCGAGAAATGTTTGAAATGCAGGTCAAAAGAATAAAGAAAAAAGAAAATCCCACACTTTCAGTGATTGAACAATAACAAATCAATTGTGATGGGAAAATTCGAGCAAAGAATATTTTTTCTTTAACACATACAACGCAGAATTTTTGAATTCCTGAATCGGCTCTTGCTTCTGACAGCAAATATTCTAAAGCAAGGCATGTATGATTTTTGTCCACATGACATACGATTCCATCAGAAAAAAAGGTTTACTACTTCATTTTAGTCCAAAGAAATTAGTAACGACTGCACATTTTGGATATAAAAGAGAAAATAAATCGTTAAATGATAAATATGAAAAAATTAAATTTCAAATATTTTTTAGAAATTTTTAAATCTACACCGCAGATTTTTTCATTATTATTTTTTTTATTTTTCAATAGATGTGTAAATGATTGCTGGGCATAAGGGAAAATTAATGATAAAAATACGTTATGAATTGAACATTTTAACTTAATTCAATATATTAAAACTAGAATTGCTTAATTAAAATTTCCTTGTTAAAAAGTTTTCCTGCTTCAAGTCAAAAACGTAACAAGTAAATTATTTCATTAATTAATTCGTAATTTTTCATTAATTAATTCGTAATTTTTCATTGATTAATTCATAATTATTCACTAAATTATTCGTAATTAATTTAAAACAATAAAGAAATTTAGTGATGCAAATACGTAAAACTGTGCAATGTAATGTTGATAAAACGTTTTAACATTTTACAACGACGATAGTTTGAATCCATATGCTCTATTTTGAACATAAAATCAGGTTGTGTTTCACAGAGCATCAAAACAAGCAAGAAAAAAGGGTTAGGTGTAAAAGTAGTTCTCGTGCTACAGCTCTGAATGGAGAAAAGTATTGCTTAAGTAAAATATAGGTATATGGAATGAGTAAAAACTTTAAGATTATTGATAGTTTTCAAAACAGAAAATGAATGTATTTGAATGTTTATAATGAAGTTAAAATGCTAATAAAAAAAGTCTTTAAAAATGCATCGGTGAGCATTTTATTATGATCAGTTACGGTTGCGACACATTGTTTCAGAAATTCTATTCTAAAACAATTTTAAGGACTATTGATTTACGCAATTAAATTTACTTTCATAAACTTTCTTAGAATCTAATACTTCTACATTACTAAGAATCATCGTCTTTAGTGCTAATATGAATTTTGTATACTTATTTCGACTTTTGTGCCTTGACCAAGACATTGATAATTTTGCTTCGGGATTTGTAGAAATCTTGTCTCAATAATACAATTTGGCGTACAAATCTTGTCTCAATCATTTCATACAATTTGGCAATAATTCATACATTATAAGTTATAACATTGTGCATTAATGGCAATTCGTTTTGTTGCAATTTGGATTTATTCTCAGTCATTGCTTCCAGGGGTTGAAAATAGCTCTATTTGTGCAGAAAAAGTAATCAATTGTCTGCAGTTAAAGGGTTAGATTCGTAGACCGCACCAAAATCACAATTAATAAGAGTTGCTTTTCAATATATGTAAACAATATTTTTTACAGTTCAAATCATATCAAAATGTGCTTTTAAGAAATTCCTATTTTATATTTACTTTACATTGCTAGTAATTCAGTTGTCCTCAAATTATTTTGTTTGTAAATATTTTTAAGCACTTTTTACAGAAAGCAAAAAATGAACTAAAATCATGACATCAGGAGATGTAGTAACTTTTAAGAGAAAATTTTTCTCGAGAGCCAAAATTAGTACAAAATTTTGTTGCAATAATTTTACGGTTCAATTCCAGTAAAATAATTTTAGCATTTTAAATAATTAGTGTTTTACGGAGTTTTAAAACATTTTCAAAATATGAAAAGCAAACTACAAAAATGCAGAACACCTGTTGTCAACATTAATTGACTGAAATAATTTAACTGCAGGATTCATGAAAACTTAGAACGTAATCAACTCGTATGAGATTAAGAACATCTGCTTAGTTCTTTCTCTTACCACAAACTTGTAGGTCACAGAGAAAGGTCTTTCTCTGTGGTGTAAGGTATGCTGGGATGCATCTATCGCTTTTAAAATCTGGAAGTTGCGTCCTTCCTTGTGTGTCTGTTTTTCTGCAACTTTTGTCTTCATGAAATGTTTTCTTGTTTGCTTGTTTTTACGGGATTGTAGCATGAATTACTGTTTGCTTCTCTTTTCATATTTTAATTATTTTCCTAATTGCAATTTTGATTTCGCCCAACTTTTCTTTTATTGTTCACATGTGTAGAACTTTTTTATCATTGTTTTCTTCTTCCGTGACATATCTAATTAAGTTCTTGTAAAAATTACCACTCCATTTTAGTGCTTTTTTTAATTCATTTCACATTCTGCCTTCAGACAGCATTTTTTCGAATCAGCAAAATTTGTGAGAATCATTTCAGTTAGTGTGTCTCCATTTTAGTTTCAGATATAGTTATCAGAGAATTTCTTTTTGTTCACATAAATAATTTGCCTTCTGATTCTATGGATCATTAATATTGTTGATTAAGTAGTGCAGAATTCTTGAATTTTTTTGCCCTTGTTCATTTACACTACTTTTTCCCTTTATCGGAATTTTACATTCTGTAATAATCAGTAATGGAATTTATTACAGAATTTTCAACTTCGGTTTTCTTTTTCTCATCTATCTGAAACTTTTTAAATCATTTTTCGAACTTTTATTTTGTAAAAAGAATATACTATTAGATTCCATGACAGAACTGCATACCACGATAAAGAAGTTTTGGGGAAAATTAACATTTGTTCCTGGTTTAATTTACTATGATGCTTTTCTTCTGAATGTCGCCAAGAGTGATAAAAGTATTTTTAAAACAAATGCCTTCTCAGTTAATAGGATATAATTAGGCATGCAAGTGACACAGCTTTAAATTAATTATATATAAGAGTTATAAATCCATCCACTCTTATACAGTCGAGTATAAACAACGAGCTAATTCAAATGAAACTTTGTTAAACTTATTAAAATAGTAAACTAATATTTCTAAAGATAAATCATTGTATTACAAAATTTTGACAAACGAGTTAAATCTGTCCCGAAAACCATCTTATAATAAGAATAAAAAAACTTTCAAACAAGATCAATGTGTGAAATTGGAGAGAGTCAATTTTCCTAAAGATTTACATATTTCAAAAATTTCATATATCTATAATAAAAAAATCAAAGTTTAGGCATTTCGAAAAATGAATGCATATTTTTCTTATTTTGAATGAATTTGGAAATAGAGTTCAATTCATATGTGTCGAAAATGCATTACGTTCAAAGGAAAGCTTTCTTCTGTCTTCTGTGATATTTTTATGTTTTATTCGATAAAAATCAATATGAGATGATAATCCAGGCTTATCCTTTTCCTCTGTTCTTTGTTGATTTCTTGTTCCACAGTTTTCAACACGTCCTAATGAAAACGTTTAAAACCAAGGAAACACGACGTTATCATAGGCTTGTACAATATCTTGAATTATTAACTAAAAATTCTCGAAATGTGGATAAGCTTATCGACCTAATAAATGTTTTTGGTCCGTGCCTTTCAAGCTTCAACTGCTGTAACTGCCAATGTGTTAGCTTGGTTCTCCAATGAGCTTCGCTTTACTCTTCAAAATTCTAAACCATCTGTTTTTTTATCTATTGTAAACCTCAGCCTTTCTGCTTGAAACATAGATTTAAAAAAATCAACCATTAGAAGATAATGAAATTGAGCACTTCCTTAATAACACTTCGCAAAAGAGCGAATATTTTAGCGATCAGTTCTCTCCCCCCTCCCTTTTCCATCGAAAAAATATCGTGACTCCATTTTTGGCTGAAAATTTGTCTGGATATAATATTTACACAGGGAAATTGATCGTGTAAATAAAGTATACCCTTTTACCATGAGAAATATAGAAATCGCACTTCAAATCATCCATAAAATTTTGTAGTCTATGCTCTTGCAAACTATTAAAACTGATTTAAATTAACTATAGCGTTGCATTTTATTATACTATTATAACAATGCAAATAAATAGCAACAAAAGTATTTGGACACGTTTGCAAGCGTTGTATATGAAAAGCGTTTAAAAATAATCAGTCTTTGAATTAAATTAATGATGAATTAAAATAAATTGCGTTTAATACAGTTTTTTGATATATTACAATGAAGTATTTGAAACAAGGCTATTTCTTCATTATTTTTGAACATATTAATAGAAGAATACGACAAAAGGTAAATCTTTGTCCAAATCACGACCCATTTAGCGGATATTCAAATGTTTCTTATATTTTTTTAAAATTACGGTACCATTCAAAATTAATTAGAATATCTTAAATATAAGTTTAAATTCGTGACTTTTTTGATGATAAAAATCGTTTTCATTTGTAGTGCAAGAAAATAATTCACAGAATTTTTGATGCAAAATAAATCATTTAGATTTAATGAATATATTCAAATCAAAATCAGTCTTCAAAAAGTCAATTTACTTATCAATTATTACAATTGAAAAAAGGTAGATAAATTTATCTCACCACATATCATCTTGGGTTTGTCGTTCACATGGTAGCCCTTAAATTCCTAGATGAGTCGCGTGTTTGAATATTATAAATTTATATAGGTTTCTTTATATAAGTGATTTTTACCGGATTTTTTTATATTAATTACTATTAACTAATATCTTAAAATCAATACTTGTACGAAAAAAATAATTTATATTCTTCATTGCAGAGTAAAATGAAACTAGATAAAATAAAATTAATTTTTCAAAGGCACACGTGTATTTAATGCCGTACCTAAATTTATTTTGAGGGGAACTTCTGAAATAAGTATATTCCTGGTTTTTTTTGTTTTGTTTTGATTTTATGGGGGGGGGGTAGGTATAATTCTCACAGATCATGCAAATCAGGTTCTAGCTTTTCATTCTTTCTTGTGCGACAGAAATCGCGGCGTCTCCTCGGAATATGCGAAGGCCCCTCTTCAATTTATCGTTGCCTAACGGGTAGCTTTGAAAACTTACCCGCTTTTCCTAAGGCGAAGTCTATTGTGGTATAGTATAGAGCTTTGATCCGGTTACTGAATGCATTCAAGGGAAGGTACGAACAGCTTTTCTTATGAGATAATTTGCGAGCCGGCGTTTTATGTCCAGTTTCTTTGCCATAATTGTACATTCAATCCTTGGCACAAATTATCTGATATACAAAACCAATATCCATTATGAAATTACACGTTGAATAGTAGAAAAGCCAAAAATTTCACTTCTAAAATGTTGACTAGTACAAACGCCTGGAATCAAAACATGGCACAAAAGTAGCGACAGAGAAGTATGCGACTGAAGGCACATGTGGCGTCAAAATCTGCTCGGTCAATGAAAGTGCGTTTCGGATTGCATCATCATTACTGCTATTTCAGTGCATCTTTCGCCCTCAATATTTAAATAAATAAATTTTTATGTAAAATTTCACATGCATATTTGAAATTAGAATGATTTTTTCTAAAAATACGGATTGTTTTCACGCGTTTTTAAAAAATGCTGAAGTTCCCCATTTAATATTCCCTTTTCTAGTGTGTGTGAATTGGCTTCTCTTCAGATTAAATACTTATCATAAATTAAGAAAGTTTTCTTTAAACACAAAAATTAAGCATGCTAGGTATATGTACAAATAAAAGAAGATTCAAACTCGGATGCCAACGAAAGCTTGGCAGACTAGAATTGAGGAGTAACCGCTAACGTACTGGAATAATGACTTCTCTTTTTCAGGGCCCTATTTCAAGCTCAGTTCCACAATTTAATGCACCGTTCTCTATTGTGCAAGCTTCTTTTTAGATTAAATACTTGCCACAAATTCAAAAAGCTTTCTTTAAACACAAAAATTAAGCATGCTAGATATGTGTACCAATGAAAAATATCAAGCCTGGAAACTAAATAAAGCTCCTTAAACTAGTAGTAAACAGTACCCACTATAGTATACCAATACATTTGACTGTTCTTTCTATAAATTTCAGTAATATAATGGTATCTAGGACCTCAATGATGATTCTAAATGAATTCCCAAATGAAACATCCAATCATATGCTCAGAGTCACTCCAGCCTTGCCGAATTTGAGATATTTCAAATCAGTTGGAGACGGAAAGTATCCGGTTTTTGATTCCCATAAATCAGGAAAGTCTTAGATTCAGGGTCAAACAGACTTTCCATTCCTTTTCTGAACGAATGACACGTGACTCAGTGTTGAAGTTTTGCTTTTAGCGTGGGAGCCCTAACAGATCGTGTCAAAGGTTAAGACTGGTCCGCCTTAAGTCAGCGGTTTATGGTCGTTCCCAACGTCACGGCTGTTTATGAACGATGAAATGTTTGTAGACAACGTGCATTAAAATACTACTAGTCTGTCATTTCAGATGTCAGATTACATAAGACGTGTGAATAAAACCAGGTTGAACAAATTGACGACTTCATTGAAATGCAAATCAAGATACTTGTAGTTTAAACACAGAGTTGGGCCTGCATTGCAAAATAGTTTCCTTGGCAGATAACATTTAGGCATGCAGCACATTTCACAATGGCGTGGCCACCCAATTGCTCAAACAAATGAATAGTTAATATTGTAACAATCATATTTATTCATGAGCACAGTGGAACTTGGATAATTCAAACGTTTTTAAATTGGAATTCATCAGTAAATCTTAAAATTGTAAAAAAAAATTGACCATTGAATTTAAAAAAATTGTAAAAATTGCTTTTATTTCTGAATTGTTCCCATTTATTAAATACGTCCGTACCTTGTGTGCTCAATTATCATAAGTGAAAAATGTTTTAAGGCCCTTAATTCATTCAGGGATTTTACTGCTGTACAATGCAATTAATCAAAAAAGCAATAAAATATTTCTCGCGTTTTTAAAAACTTTGAACACGTTAGATGCGAATTGTATATTATTTTATTTTCAAGTTTCATTGTACAATGGTTGTTTTCAAAGTGCTATATACTCCTTGTTTCTTAAATTGTTTTTTTTTTATTGCCCACACCGACCATGCTTACCCAATGGGTGTAAAGCATGTCACGAGTCGGCGGAAAGAAAAATTCCAATACAAATATTAAAGTAATACAATTCAATATAATAGAATACAATATAATACAAAAAATTAGGTAATACAAAACAATATAAGTAAAATAATACAATAAAAGTAATACAATGCAAAATACAAATGTGAATATAAATATAATAAAATACAAATAGCAAACATAATAAGTAATTACAAACATAAATAATAAATAAATACAAATAAGTGTAATAAACAAAGAAGCATAAATAAAAAATGAAAACTTATAAAATCTAATAAATAATAAATGATTTGTAATTTTGAAGAAGTAAATGAAATGTAATCAGTTTTGAAAAAGAATAGAAATAAAACAATTTCTATAACACAATTTAAGGGGGAAAAAACCGAATTCTGTGACAAAATTTAAAAGAGGAAAAAGAAAGTCAGGTATGTCCATGATTACACTTGGGAAATTCTATTGCATATGTTATAACTTATAAGGAATACCTCCCGAAGTTTAAAAGCTGCACTTTTGTTAAAGAGAAAAGATTTAAATCACTCTCTTTTAAAATTATTTGATGGTTTTTTAAGATGATACCTTTCTGTGTGGATGCAATCAAAAACTTATTAATTTGTTTACTTATTTATTAAGGTTATTATTTTTTCAATTAGTAATATTTTTATTATAATTATTATTGTGCTACTTATTAAAATTTATTACTGACCATTAATTAATTTTATATTATTTATTAAAACTGTTAAAAATAAATTCTTACTGGCATTTTTAGAAAAAAATTTGTCGTTTTCTATAGCCAGTAAACAGATAGACAAACAAATATTCGTTTTTATTATTAGTAGAGATTACTTTCATTCATTGAAACCTGTTGCATTCGAGTTCAGCTGTTAACCGAAAGCTGGATGTCTCGAGTCCACTAAGAACGACTTAGGTTTAGTTGACACTTTACCCCACCGGATGAACTAAACGATTGCATTCTTATCCGTATTGTTCTTTGATAGCAACTTACAAGCATACTTATAGGTACTCTTCTCTATTCCATGGTTGATTTTCTACCAATTTATCATAGTATTAATCATTAACCTTGAATTTTATTCAATGATGATAACCGCATTAGCCTCCGTGGCGCAATCGGCTAGCGCGCTCGGCAGTTAAACGAAAGGTTGGTGGTTCGAGCCCACCCGGGGGCGACAGTTTTTATCGTTTTTGTTAGGTATTTCAGTCTATCTCTACTAAAATAAAGATGAATGTTCGTGTGTCTGTCTGTTTCGACCTAGAGCTACCAAATGCACATGTATACTTTGGAGGGTGGGAATGTGCACCTCGGAGCTATTTTTTTTTTAAAGTTTTATTCAAATTTTATTTATTTAAAAATTAAGCGAATTTTTTTACCGTTTGCGACCGTTTTTACGTGAATAACTTCCGTAGTAATTAACTCTCGAAAATTATTTTTATACCATTTTAAAGTGCGAATTTTCACCTTTCGAATGTTGTTAGTTTCAACTATGTATATTATTTCAGCGAATTTTAAAATCTTTTTGAAAGCATTATCTATTGCTCTGAAATCGGAGAAGGTCACTAAATGGATAACACCCCTCGCGGACAAGGTCACGGAACGTTGTTTCCTCTAGGAGGGGAGATAGGTTGCCCCCTTTTTTTCCCCTTTTTCGAGATGACGTGGAAGCAATTCGCCTGTACCCAGGGTAGGAGTGTGGCAACGACTCCACCTGGGGAGACTGTAATCCGTATTGTTCTTTGACAGCATCTTACAAGTATGCTGGAGTTATTTGCTGATTATTAACCCTTTCGCTTCTACCACTCACCACAGCTCGGAAATTAAAATAGCCTAGAATAAAAAATGTTTCAAGTGCTATTGAGACTTTAAAATGTTTTTTTTGAAAGGCAAGAAAATACAGAACACTATTTATCATGTTTAACTGAAATGGAAAATTATGTTTTGCAAAAATCACATATGCAGAAAAGACAAACAACCATTTCTGATTTTTTCTTTAGAAAATAAATGTTTTGTAAGTATATAACACCCTTTATTTTCTACTTTAAAATCTGTTTCAGAAATATATTTTTAATTGGTAAAATTTTATTTTTAATACCAACGATAAAAAATAATTTGAGTATTTAGTTGAAATCTCTTTAAAAATCGGCTATTTTTAAGGAACTGCTGAGCGTGCATGTGTACATTTTTTAATTATATCCACTATAGCGACCACTCGTTATAAAGACCTTTTGCTGTGGGACGCAGAGGGTCATTATAACGAGCGTCGACTGTATCATTGTAAATCAAAAGTTAGATAACTTTTCAATAGATCAGGGAAGATAACTCTTTGATTTTAACTATGGAATTGAAAAATATAGAAATCCATTTTAAAACCATGTTTTTTAAAAAATAAAGGTTAGAAAAATATTTTTCATAACTGATTTTTAATTCTTTTTTATTTAAAAATGTGTTGAAAATTTTAATTGGGGTATGTTTTGTTAGGTAATTTTGAGATGCATTGCTTATTAGAGGAAATATACTTCATAGATTCAGCTCTTAATTTTATCGGCATTTCTGAATTTTTTTCTATTAAATCTACGGATATAATGCAGTACTCTTCCATCACAATCAATGCCAAGATAAAAAAAAAATGAGAATAGAATACAGATTTAAGTTTTTACTCTTTATTCTAAATAATAAAAAAATTTACTGAACCTAAAGAAATATTTTTTTAAAAAAATTTTTAAATTTTACTCTGAATTTAAATGGAAGCGGCGAGGCTAGTATGTTGAAATTTATTTAATAAAACTATGAATGTGGTGTTAAATTTCTATATTTAAAAATATTTAGAATTTTTAAGAAATTTATTCGATATTATTTCTTTTCTGAAGCTAAATGAACTTATATAATTTGTAGCGGTTACAATTCACTGCCTTCTCCTTTTTATGGTAGGTGGCGCTACTAGAGCCATCCGGGTTTTTCCCATGATGCCTCTCTCTCTTTTTTTCTTCTATATACTTGTCTTGTGCTGTTGTTCTCTGTCTTGCGTCTTGTATCTTTTAATGTACTCTGTCGTGGAACTTAGCCATCTAATAAAAATGGTTCCTGAGTTTGAATTAATTCTTCAACAGCGGCATTCCATATAAACATGAATCTCGTCCCTCTACAAATTCCATTAAATATTTACTGTCATATAATATTCAACTCTATCATAATAAATTAAATAAAACATGCCTTATTAGTTCTATTCCCCAATGGAAGAATAATTCTTTTTAAAACAACTATGCAATGTACACCACAATCTTCCTCATGAAATCTTACTAAAATTCTGCCTATCGTCGTCTTCAAGCTGTATGAACTGTTTTGAATAGCGTCGCTTTTCAAATATGTGTAAGCTTCAAAAATGCACTTTCCCAAATTAAACCGATCTAGATGATTAGGATATTTAAAAGTTTAGCGACATTCTTCTGTTCAAGCACCCTGATGGTGACAATAAAATGCGATTTTAAACGATGATTTACATTCTCAAATGACACACTTCAAAGGTGTTTAACAAAAGTGCGAATAGGAAACAGAAGAACGAAGGATATTCAACCCCCTAAAATAGTTAAATGACTACAGGAAAACAGGGGTCTTAGCTACTGAACCATTACTACTATTGTCTAATGATATTCAATGAAAAGAAAAGCACATCGGTCATTCTAATCATTGAAAGGATAGCTTCCTGGGAAGATGTTTTCTTTGTAATGATTGGGTTTCCTTCTCAAGCCTGGAAAGTGAATATCTAGTCATCTGAACCACTTTCTGAATTAAGATTTTACATATGTGTAGGTCTGATGTACACATACGGTTTGTGTCTGATAAGTCATTAGCGGTAAAATTTCGGAAAAGCGATTAATAGCGAGAGGAACATTGATAGCTATTGGGTATTGTACACAGACTTCCTGGGATGCCGTAAAAATAACCAATTGCGGTTTTGCTTAGCATTTTCCCTGGGAAACCGGAAGAGAACCGTACCGGAGAATAAACGCTTTGAGTAAGTGCGGGAGGTATGTACGCAGTACCCAACGACTATTAACGAGATATTCAACTAGATTTCTTCTGTTCAGGCACTCTGAGCGTGATAATAAAACGCGGACTGGCTCAGTTGAAATCGGACATGTGAACAGATTCTTAGAGGGAAATTAACTTATTAATTCTTCACATTCATTTCATTCATCATAAAATAGAATGAATCAATTGTAAATGCCGAAAAATTTTTAAGAGAAAGAAATACAAAAGCGAAATTATTGAGTTAATTTAAATTATAACTTCAGATCTCTATCTCTTTTTATTTTTTATATTTCATATCTATGTCCAAATTTAAAATTAACTCTCCAATATTGCACACCATCAATAAAGTAGTTTGAGATATTCTCAACAAGAATATTACTCTGATAAATATTTTTCCATTTTTTTTGTAGGGATGTTTTAATCGCATTTTAAATTTCCGTTTTTTCCTCTGTTAATACAGACTCAAAATCATTTACTTTTTATTCACGTAGCTGATTCTTTAGGTATTCGTTTTAAAAGATAATACTATAATTTCTTCTGTCAGTGAAGAAAAATTCTGTAACATTTCACTGCCATTGTATTTAAACTGAAGATTAATATTTAAAAGAAAGCGTTCTACGTTTCTCAGGCTCCTTCATTTCGACAGAGTACGTGAAAAAAAGTACAATGCAGTGCATAAAAGTTTGGGTAGTCGACAGGAAAAACGGCGCATTTATTATAAACTTTTGTTTAACTTGATTTGTTTCATGTTTGCAAGGAAGGAATTTTTTGTAATCGATTTTTTATTCATTTCCTTATGCACTAGAGTTTTGAAATTTTGCTTCCTTGTGTGTTTTCGATGATAATACACTATTTTAATATTTTTCGAACTTATTTTTCAGCTAATCGAATAATTTAATTAAATCTTGATTCCATACGTGTAGCGTCACCTCGTAGAAAAAAAATCTGATTTGAAGATTCCATAATCATATTATATATATTAAAGATTAAGTAGTAGATAATAATTAAAATTTTTAAAAATGAAATTTTTAGTACACTAGCAAAAACGTGTTTTTGAAAATTGTTTTCATTAAATCTATTTTATATCAGCTAAATTGTTCTTTCTACTGCATAATACGGCCTTACAAAACCATATCCATTAAAACTTTCTTTCTTCCCGATAAAGAGACGTCGAAATGGGCTAGTCTAGGGCGACTTAAAGTGTTTTAAAAAGTACTCAACAGACTTAATTTGCCCAGTATGAATTAATAATTATTATTTTCATCTTCTGAAACCGCAAATCGAGCCTCCGTGGCGCAATCGGCTAGCGCGTTCGGCTGTTAACCGAAAGGTTGGTGGTTCGAGCCCACCCGGGGGCGGCCTAATTTTTAATTCAACCGCCTTCACTTCATTCTACCTTCACTTAAAGATTATTGCACTATCCCTCTGAAAGTGAGAATATTCGCACATGCTGCCTAAAAAGGCTAATTACAAGTTATAGAAAATAAAACTTTAATTCTAGTTTTACCACAACTTCAGTTGAAGATTATTGCTCTGTCGCTTTGAAAGTTAGATCAATTTTACATATTGCCCTTGTAAAATTCAGTTAAAAACACAGAAAAAAATCAAATAGAATAAAAAAAAAAGAGAGAAAAAGTGTGCAATAAATGAGTAATGCTACACAGTTTCTCAGTTTTGTTTTTTTGTTTTCAAGCGAAATCTTTATCGCCGAAAATTAAAACCACCTTCAGAAGATAAATTATCAGGTAATATTGTTTTACAAATCAGTTTACGAATGGCATTTTGTAAACCCTTTCCGCAAATAGTTTTCTTCTGATTACAACCATTACTTACTTAGACAGAGCGCTTACTATTCGAAACAAATGTAAAGAAAGGGGAGTGCAGATGATGACTCATCTCTGAACAAGAAATGTGTTTACAAAACTACTGCATTTAGTTTATTTTGATTTTCGAACTCTGTTGTTGAATTTTTAATTTGTCTGAATGAAATAAATGATTCAAGAAAAAGAGATAATTGACATAAAAAATCTTCTAAATTTCAGGGAAAAAAACCTTGCCTATTAGATTCACAAACTCGGATATTGATCTGATTAGTTATATTAATGTATTGTTTTGAAATTATACGAGGGTTTCTAGGGCCGATATGATCCCAAATGTTGATGATTATTCAGATAATGATGAGCACGCTATAGATTTAAAGTGTAAAAGGTCCATTCCTCTATTAAATCCACAGGCATTTTTTCCTAAAATATTTGAACACTGAAAAGAAGTACCCTTCTAGTAATCTAATTTTTAAAATCTGAAAATAATTCAGCTGTAAAATAATTATTACTTAGGAATTTCCAACTGTAAAACAACTACTAGTCAGGAATTCCAACAACGGTGGACGGTATCAGAAAACTGTATGATCACAGATATAATGTTATTTAATCTGTACTAATGCCTGTCAAAAAGCTTTGGAAGATAAAGGATATAAAACCGTAATTGACTGAAGAGATAAAAGTGCAAGAAAAACTGTAACAATAAATGATGTTGATCTGAAAGGGAAAGAATATATAAAAAAACTTAATAAGGAAAAAAATACAGAATAATACGCTACCAAGAAAATACTAAATTAGAAAGTACGGTTAAGATAAAATTAAATAGAAAAAAAATTCCCTTACATACCTAAAATAACGATGAAACTTTTTTCAGTTATATTAACTTTCAAAAACATGGGATGAGTCAAAATGAATTCCCTGATTCAAAGCTTTACTGTACAACAGGTAGTTGTATTTATTTATAATATACATACTTCAAGAAGTCAGTGGCGTAGAGAGGGTAAGTGGCACCCAGGTGTGATGTTTTCCCTTCCCGTGAGCACAGTTCCCCGAGAAAGAGAGTCGAGTACCTTTGATTTCAGCCGCAGACCGCAGGCCAGCTGCACCTGGTGGTCATTAAGGAGACGTTAGCGAGGGTAATAGCTTCAGGCAGAAAGCGACCTCAATGCACAGAAATAAATATCTGTCAGAGAGCGCATTGAAGTCAGCTAATGAGAAGAATAGCGGTACTCTTTCATGCCACACCTGTATAGCTCCTTTGGTGAGGAAACTCAAGAACCTTCCCCACGTTCGGATTTGACCACTGGAAACATGGAAGGTTAGTCGTTGGTCGCCCGGGAGTACGATTATCCAGTGGAGTGAAAGGAAGACGGAGCTCCACCCCTTTAGGTAGGGGATGGAAACGGAATGTTGAGTTGAAAAAGAGGAGCGCGGTGAAGAACCGATTTAGAAGTCTCGAACTTGGTTTTCAGACTCCGGAGCTCCGAAAAGAGCTGTGTGATCAGCTTGGATTTAAAGTCCCGAATTATTTCGGACTTGGGCAACAAACACTGAGAAATCGGCACTATTCCGAACTCTTGGCTCATCAAATTGCGAGCACCCCTTGTAGTCTCGTGCTTAGGCTATCACGCTGATAGGTGGAAGCTATCCATCCGGTGTTGAATTACTTCTTTTGTGGACTACGACTCCATTGAACTTTAACGTCCTCGAACTCTGATCCCAATGATCAAACTTTATATATACATATTTAATCAAGATTGCTATGCAAGCGTTGTTCTCTAAATTATAGCTGTGTAAATAAAAGTACTTAGGTCAACCTAAGCTTTGCATTTATTTGGTCGCACATAGGCCAAGACACCACACGGGTCATAACATGATTTTTCGTCCTCCCGTCATCATCAATGGCTTAGCCTGTGTAAAAGGCGCCCGGGGCATGGTATTTTTCCGCCTCCTCATCGTATTTGACTTTAAAAAGTGGCATAAACGCATTAAAGTTTTGTGACCATAACCAGTATCGTAGCGAGTGTAAAAAAATCACATTATGATCTTAGTGCCACTAAGATCATAATGTGATTTTTTTAACCTAGTTATCATCAGTGGCCTAGCAAGCGTAAATGATATCGGGTCATGTTTATTTTCAAACCCTTTCATCGTATTTTGCTTTAAAAATAATATAAATTCAGTAATGTTTCGACTCCATAGCTCTCCCTAAATCTGGCTCCGGGGCATCTATACCCCCTTGCTCCCCCGGTCACTACGCCACTGCAAGAAGTAATATATTTAAATTTTTAATAGTAATTTAGTCCTCTTTTTACAGTGAATGCATCGACTCGATAAAACAATCCTTGCTGAACCTTCTGTAGCAAAGTATCTGTCGAAGGAATGGTCGTTGGACGTGGAAGTACATACACAAAATCTTCTACAAAAACCACAGAAAACATCCGTGGGGCGCGATTTGGAAATCGTGGTGGCCAAGGTAACGTTTAGCTATATCTGTAGCTTAGTGATTAATCCATCGACATCGTCACGTGTTATTGAAGTAGAACCTTCTTGTTCAACGACCGTCAATGATTTTTTTTTTTAAATTGAACGTCAGAAACAGAAAAATTCTTTTATCCTGCAAACAGAAAAATAAAGACTTATTACTAGTGTTCAAAATTCCTTTTCAATTTGATGTCATGTTTAGGTTCATGAAAATTATTGCAATTCATTTGCAAACATTTTTTAATGACTGCATTCAGTTTCAATTTCAATGACAGCATTCAGTGTGATTACTTTCAAACGAATTGAGGGTTTATTGCTTCAATCCTTGAAATTTTAATTTATGTTTAAAAGGTTTTTTAGACATCCTTTTAATACGTGTTTGCAAAATTTCAATAAAATGGTATATAAAGAAAGCTGGCGTTAAAAATTATGGAACAAGTTTTATGATTTTAAGTTTGAAACAGAGAAACATTTTCTTTATAAGAAATCTAAAAATTAGAACAAGACTTATTAAACTTTCTCTATCCGGCAGCAAAGAAATTTTGCGATCCCATTCATGAACATTCAATCTCGATCCCAGTTGCTCATATTAGTAAGAAGGAAAATTAGTCAACGAAGCTTTGATTAAAAATAAATTTAACAAAATCAGTTTTTAAAACCACACTTTAATTAGTGTGCTAAAAAGTAGGAGTTTTTAATTTTAATCATCGATAATTCATTTTGAGGTCATCATCATTTATCATTCTTTTTTATCTTTAATCGATAATTGATTATTATAAATATTATGGAATCTTCAAATTCTCAAATTCACTATCAGGTGGCGCCACTAATAAGGAATCAAAATTTAATTAAATTAATCGATTAACTAATAATTAACTTCTGAAAATTTTAAAAATGTATATTGTCATCGAGAATACATAAGTGTACAACGTTTCAAAACTCTAGAGCATTGGGAAGTGAGTTTAAATTCATTAGAAAATCCCATCTTTACAAACACGAAAGAAGTCGAGTTAAATAAAAATGCATAATAAAACAAAACAATATTCAAATACATTTATGTAGAAAATATAATCAAAAATTTCTAATCAAGGTATCTTTCTCAACGGCATCAATTCACGTGACACCACAATCGACGACAAAATATAACTACACGTGCTGTGTCTTCACTCCCGTTCCTCCTGTAAAATGCGCTATGCATTCCAAAATTAAATTTGCACGACGCATTTAACAAGTATCGCGTTCGCCTGAATTAGCTCCATTACTTTGTTTAAACTTTGAAAAATCTGATAGAAGCCTAATCTCTTAATATTATGAGGAACCAAAATTCATGTGCGTCGTCCTATTTAGGGTCGAGCTTAAGGTTGTTAAAAAGATTAACACACTGTCCTTAGGTTAAAATTATGCTTTAAGTTTATTGATAGGATCAAATTTGATGATATTTATTAAAATGAAATCTCTAAAAAATATTAATAACAATTTTATGAATAACAGTACTTTTCTTTTTATTTTTGAAATAAACTAAAAATTTCGCCATTATTTAGATTTTTGAGTGTCAATAACCAAAATATAATTTAACTCATATACCATCATATAGTATATTATGTTCCATTCAACGCATTTTTTAAGCACTTTCTTCATACAGTACGTATTTACTATAATTTTTGATAAAACTGAATTTCTCCGATTTTGTACACCAACAACTCACAATAGGTTAAGAAAGCATAACTTTCAAAAACTTTTCATTAAAGTTCGCTCTTTGTCGCTGAATATCTGATATTTGATTACGACTATCATTTGTGCGATACTCTGGGTTAAGTAGAAATGTCTGCTTCTACATTCGGCTCCGTTCCTAGAGAAGGAACTTTTCATCCTTATTGAAGACAGTTTTATTGCCACATGAGAGTAATTTAGAGCATTTCAAAGGCTTCTTTCTCTCATAAGATTCAGAAACCTCAGTCGCTAGGCATAAACCTTATTATGTAAAGCTCTGAGTCAAATGATATCCGAAATAAGTTAGAAATCCTTATGAAACTAAGCACATTTCCATGCTTCAGAAGCTTTCCAGAAGGAAGCGTGTCTATTTGAAGTACTTCTGCGTTGCTTTATGTTGCTGGTAATTTAATTCATTTGCCAACTGAGTTCTGCAAAATGCATAGTAATTCATCTGCCCTATTACTATGTTATCGTAACTTTATGGTTCTCTGACTTGGATTTAATGAAATATGGTATACCAACAGATGCTGAATTAATATATGCATGAAATACATTTCCAGAAGTTTAAGAAAAATAAATTGCTATGCTAATTTACCCGATATGCGATTTCTGGCTACAAATATGAAGTGGAAAAATGCATAATATAAATAATATTGCTGTAATTTATTACGGAAACAAAGCCACTTTAAAAACTTTCTGGTATTTTTTCTCACTACATCTATCAATGTAAGGATCTGCCCTTTAAAAAAAATCTCGTATTCAATTATGGTATGCAATTTGTTTACAAGTTTTGCTAATATCGAATGCATAAAAAGAAACACCTGGAATAACCGGCAATCAATTAAAATAAGTGTCACTTCATATAGTACTATAGCGATCACAGAATATTTAAATTACCCGTTAAGACTTAATATCGCAGTGAAGAAAGCTATTAACGTCAAAAGAATAATGCAATAAAATAAACCTGTTGAAAATTTGTATTCTACAAAATTAAAATAACAGTAACTTAGTTACAGTAGATGTTCGAACCAATGTCTTTTTACCCAACTGCAAACAAGAGCTGTTCATTTTTTATTTGATCATTATCGAAACTGAAGTGAAAAATAATCGTAGAAGTGAAAACTGTAGGTTATTGACAACAGTTGAGCAGTTTTCACCACTTAATAATATTAGTCGTCTCATAAAAGGAAATAAGACAAAAACATAGTTGAGGATTTTTGGGACCGTATTATCTATATTAGAATCATGCAAAAATGTCCGTGACGCTGGGAGGAGTTAAAAATAACTCCACCCCTTTGATCTGCGTCATTAATGAACGCGAAAATCGGATTTTTGTTATGGCGTCAAAGAATTCAGACAGGTTTTTTATATATAAATTGAGTCGAAGTTTCAATTGATTGATGTATCCGAATTTTCGTGACATTAATTTAGAATACAAAAGAGTTCTTTCTTTTTCGTACTTGGAATTGAATATTTCTATATTTTGCATTTAATATGTTTCCTTAACCGTTCTTATACTGAAAGGCTTAATTATTTGAATCTGTAGAGCATGCTCTCTCTATTGCTAATATTTTCTTTCAGAATTTTTTTTACTCGTAATGCATTTTTTCTGTTAGTGGATTTCGCATTATTTCTACTCGGACAAAACGAAAGTAATTCTTAGAAGTAAGGTTATTAACAGAACGAAGGTTAGTGTCAATTGATTCATCAGTTCTATTTTTCATGCTTTTTTTTAAAATTTCTTAAGCACTCTGCCAATGTACATGAAATTTTCTACTACAACTTTCGCTAGTAATTCTGTGACTATGAGATATGTTTGGAGGGCTAAAAGCCCGTCTTATATGGTCACAAATCTTCTAGTATCTATGAAAATCCTACATCTAACTTCCATAAAATTCAATCAGAAATTTTACTGCTTCATTTCACTCAGTGACATCTCAAGTTGACAGTACGCATTAAAAGCCGAGCGACCGAATCACAGGTGAATAAAATAATACGTGCTTCTACGCATTTCAGGACTAAGGAAATAGTTCCATGAAATTAGACAACATTCATTTTAAATATAGAGTTTCATTACGCAGAATATCGATAATTGCTATCTGAAACTAAATTCAATTCAAATATTAAAAATTAATTTTAAGTACTATAAAATTATATTATAAGTACTGTTAAACCCCGTTATAACGAGCCCTCAACGGGAAAATCCAGAAGTTCGCTATAACCGAGGGTTTACTATATCCGATTTTTCAAATATTGACTACATAAGATTTCCTATAATCCTTAAATACATTTCTGTGATTAGTAATGGGCTATAATAAATTAAAGTAAACATTTTTTCTTAACAAATTAAACAGTGATATTAATTGTACTTACATTTATTTCTCAAAAGTATGAAAATAAGTATTGATTTTATGTTAAAGAGCTGAAACTAAGCTTGAAAAGTGGAAATTTTCGTTCGTTCTTTCCCCGAATTTCTTGCTTTCTGAAGATCGCTATAACATTTGAAAATAAATAGGTGGCATAGGAGTTTGGCTGGAACCATTTGGAAAGTTCGTTATAACCGAGGAATCCAGGGGGTATTATATCCAGGGTTCGTTATACCGATGTTTGATAGTAATTAATTGGCCCTGTAGCTTTCTCCACACTGTCAACTTTAATTATCACTGCCTAAGCGACAATTAAAGTTCTGGTACTTATTGTGTGGTCTGCCACTCCACGGTGAAGTATCTAACATATCTAACAATATATAACTTCGAAACATTGACACAAATTTGGAAACCAACAGAGGTTGTGTAAGAACAAAAAAGCCAAACCCTTTCATTCGGATAGGTAGCAATGCAATTTAAATTACGTATATATTTAATTTAGAATTAGACATGAATATGCAGGAAACTGTCATTGCATTTGGCCTGAAATGCAATGGCAGTTTCAGTCGAGAATTAAGATGATGTATTTTATTTACATAAAGCCATACAAAATAAATTGAAAATATAAAAGTGCATTCTGAATATAATATCTATCAATAAATTTCTCATTATGTGTAGTATTGTCATATTTTATTCGCTTCTATTATTTCACATCTTTATTAGTTTTATCGAAAGAACTGATGTAAAAAGTGAAACGGGCGAGGTTCTGCCCAGTGCGATCCGTTTGAAAAAATGCGGGTTCCTACCAGATTGGTTTATTCTTCCTAGCTTTAAAATCCATTCAATGCAGAGTTCTAAGAAATTGTCAAAATGAATGAAAGAAAGGAAATTTGTATTCGTTGCTGGAGAAAAGGGGGATGTTTTGAATTCATGTCACACCGAGAACCCCCTTTTTTTGTAAAGTTTGAAGTTGTATAAGTTTTTTCCAAGACAATTTCTTAAAAATATAAATAATTTTTATACCTATTTATGAATGGGTGCACTGGTTAAAACGTTACGCAAGAGGTACAGAAAAAGATTCTTGTGCGAACTCAGTTGTGTGACCGCTTTTAATCTTGTGCGATATAATAAAGCAGATGAAATGCTCAAACGACTGCAATACCAAAAGCAAATGGATAAATAATAATAATAAAGTGTGTTAAATTTGTAATAATCGCGTTGGAACTTTGTCCTATGTTAGTCACATGACTTGCGATTAGAATTATTTTGACAATTTCCTAATGATAAATCTTATTGACCTTAACTAATAAATTGTCAAACATCAGAATTCAATCAATTACGAAGATGATTAGTTAAAAAATAAACGATATAATACGATAATAGTTATCATAGAAATGCAATTTAAATTACGTATATATTTAATTTAGAATTAGACATGAATATGCAGGATATCCAACCTTCATAAAATTCAATAGTACTGTTCAATGATTCAAGTTTTAAAAAATTCATTTTGTGCATAAGCCCTCATAATTTTGTTTCTCTTTGAGAACAAAAGCAAATCGGGTCTTGCAATTCCGACATCTTTTTGAATATTAACGGTATTGAACTGGGATTTTTATATAAGTTGCCCAATATATCTGGTTCTGAAATTATGAAAGAAAAATCGCTCTACTCTTCTCACATGCGCAGTCAAAAATTATTTACTACAAATGCTCATATTTCCTGTAATGCTCAAAGTATTTAATTCAAATCTTATTACAGGAAGTCAAGTATTATGTAAGTTCATACTATTTGGTTTAAAACTCTGCAAGCTATAAACAAAAAAAAACGTGCTGAAAAATTTGGGATTTTTTAAAGAAGCATTTATATCTTCCAGAATATTTGTGCTATGTTTACGAAATGCATGCAAATATTATGCATATCAAACATAATCATAGATGAAAGTTTCATCTCGTTATTAGCTGCGAAACGGGATGAGACGAAATCTCTTTTCTTCTTCATCACGTCATTGCTAAGACACTGACGCTTTTCCATCGCACTGTAGTTGCCTCTTCAAAACAAGTTTAAGCTTTTTTAAAGGATAAGCATTAGCTCCGAATCAAATTCAGATCCTTCCACATAGTAGCAATCGACAGTAGCCCCGATTTAGCAGCTTTTAAATCCTTTGATATAAAGAAAATACGAATTTGAAGTCTTTGTTCATCATGTATCGCACTTTAGGAAGATATATTCTCAACAAAACAAACTATGAATATTACGCGAATATTAACTCGTTAAAAATCATTCCAAACTCTCATACTATCTAAACAATGACACCTTTTTCATTTCAAGGTTTATGTATGCATGATCTGGTCATGACTGTGACACTGAATAAGAAAATGCTTAATCATCATTCAGCTGAGAATGACTCCACCAAAACTTCTGTAGAAAAAAGAAAATTGAGACATCTTCAAAAGGGAAAGATTCCAAATCACAAAACAGACGAGGGGGAAATTAGCCTTTGCTTCTCAGGAATAACTGTCAATGAGTACAAAAAATAAATGAACACTTTTATTTTTATCGCGTAACATAGACATCATAAATCTCCGTTACCGAAAGAACAGACATTTTATGAGTCAAAAAATGTCTGTCAGAGAGTCGTTATAAAGTGAATACTTGGTAGATGATGTTTTGAAATGAGTCAACATCATTATTTACTTTTGCGTTGTAACTTTCAAATGAAAATAACTATTTACTTTTGAATGAATGACTTTTTCTTTTTAAATATAAGTAAATTGCAGAAAAGAGAAAATAAAAACTGAAATCGTCGCTTAACAAGCAACACCACTTATCTCAATTTTTTGAAATTTCAAAAAGGAAGAAAATATTCAATTTTTTGCAACCAAGGAAAAATATTTCTGAATTTAACATCTGATATAAACATGAGACCGAATGTTCCTATCAGATGTTAAATTCAGAAATATTCATTACTAGCTGTTACCCGCGACTTTGTGTGCGAAGAATTTGGATTATTATTTTTTTTATTCACGAATGTAAATGTTTCGTTAAATGTTGAAAAGGGAAATTAAAAGTTTTGACGGTTGATAATACATAATTGGACGACTAACAGGAGTGTCTGCTGATATAGTTAGGTAATTTGTTTATCTATGCTAACACACTTTTGTATACGACGTTTTTTGTTTTCCGTTTTTTGCATGGATGTAGAGTTTTTGTGGGCTGGGCACACGTGAACATTTCACATATAGTTGCCCATGCGAAAAATATAGTTTTTCCAAACGTACGCCTGCTCCTTTGAGTGTCTGGCCCTGAGCCTGGAATATGCTAATTTTAAAGGGAAATGTTACCTTTTGAACTGGGATGGTAAATTCTTCGGTATTATCGGAATGCGTGGAATTAAAAAACTCTCTCCTCTCGCTATGCTAGTCATAACAGTAGCTGGCACGACGTTTTCACCTAGGTATGTAATTTGTAACCGTGCGCCATTGCGCAGTCTCGGTACATCCAGGTTACGTATCAATAGTTCAGGCACACCGACGTTTAATCTCAGCTTGTCGGAAGGTACCCCTGACAATTCTAAGGAGTTTAAGAACTCTACAGGATATGATTTTACTTGTTATTGCCCATTACCGTATCTACTGATGGATATTCTGTAATACCTCACTGTGAAAATTAAACAAAACATAGAGAGATTAATTCACTAACGTCATTGGATCACTGTGTAACCGTATTAAAAGCTGTAAATCCTACGACAACTGGAAAACGGAAGTGTAAAGTCTTCTTTGTTGTTTATGGTCAAACAAAGCAATATTTTCTTATATTATCTTTAATACTGGAAATAGCCCGCGCGCGAAACAGTAATTTGGCTTGAATTTATTTCTATAATAATAAAAAGTGTTGTTAGAAATTGCGTTAAAAATATTTTTTAAACCTTTATAACAATCAGAGAAAACACTTCATTGCAAAGGAATTATCATCTTTAGAAAGATAATTTTCTGCTCTTTAATTTGGTATAAAAATAATTGTTGTCTAATGTTTCAGAAGTTATTGGCAAAAAACGTCTAAGCATTAGGCTTAAAAGAGGCTAATTTTCGTTATTTAATTAAATACCTTAAGAACTAATTAACTCTGAAAGTTAAAAATAGCACCTTTGACCTAGAAATATTCTCTAGAATGTCGTGTGTAAATTTCATGTCGCTACCGTTCACCGTTTAGGAGGAGTTCTTGTGACCGACCGACAGACAGACAGACAAATACATGTATTTTCTGCTTTATATTATAGATATTTATAAAAATAAGCAAATTTTTTTAAATAAAGGTAAATTAGTTCAAATTATAACCGTTGCCAAACAACGGAGTAGCTATAAATTTGCGTTATTTCAAAATCGTCTGAAAAAAAAATTAATTAAAAGTTATTGAACTTTAAAAAATTAATAAAAATTGAAGGAAAAATGTCACAGAAATAAAATTGGTATCACCGAAAAGGTAAAATTTTGGACTTTAAGATGGTATAAAAATAATTTTTATCGGACAATTTGTTCCGAAGTTACAGCGGAAAGAAGGATCACGTGACAGTTGATTGAAAAATAAAATAACCTTCATCGAGAATCGCTGAGTCAATGGACTTTGTTAATTATTTAATTGTTGTCTGAACTTTTAAAAATTAATAATAATCGAAGGGAAAATGGTACAGAAATAAAATTGGTATCATTGAAAAGGTAAAAATTTGAACTTTAAGATGGTATAAAAATATGTTTTGTCAGACAATTTTCTACAAAGTTACGGCGGAAAAACGGTTTCGGGTAATTTCTAATTAACTGCCTGTTTAATTAACTTTTGGATTTAGAAAAGTTCATAAGTGTCTTCCCCTTGTCTTCAATAATAAGTGTACAAAATTTGGTTGAAAACTGTCCATTGGTTTAGGAGGAGATGTGGAACATAGCCACATACCCACATACCCACATTGACTTTTATTTATATTAACATTGGTTGCGAAAAATTGAATATTTTCTTCCTCTTTGAAATTTCAAAAAACTGAGATAGGTGATGTTGCTTGTTAAGCGACGAAATTCTACTTTCTGAAACACTAGTTGACGAGAGAGAGCGGAAAAATGCGCGTTCATCAGTCCACACGTATAAAATCAAATATTTTCTTGAAGTTATATGATAAATATATGCTTTCTAATAAAACAACTTTTTTCATAATGATGAAAATACAAATATTAAAAATTGAATATTTTCTTCCTCTTTGAAAAAAATAATAATTTTAGCCAATTTCAGAGTAGTTTATCCTATGTAATTTTAAATCAGTTTTTATTGAAAGCTGGTTTAAAATTAAGTGGCCCGTCTCCAGTAGTCCTCCTGTGTTTTCAAAACATGAAATAAATCTAAAAAATCAAAACTATTCTAAATGTAAGCATAATTTATGCTTATTTTATTTTAACTGATATTTAAATTACAGCTTGACGAGATAGTTTTTGAATTTTAGCAGATGTCTCACATTTTAAAATAAGGTTTTGTCTTTTTACTTTCGTATTGGCCAACATTGATCTCAAATACTGGTAAAATCGATGTTTTAACTGACTAGTATATTTCGTACTATAAATGTTGTTTTTAATTTTTATTTTGAAACTTTTTTATTTAAAAAAATGAACCAATGACGTAATAATAAATTTATCTATCCTAGTTCACCTAAGCATGCTTATCTATTAAACATAATATACACTCTGTCCCAAAAGTTTATAGAATCTTGTATTTAGCCTATCTTTTTTGTTGTATATGATATATTTCGATGTAACTTACTGTATAGATATGTTATGTCTATTAAATTGAAAAAACAGCAGTTCTACCCCGTATATTTAATGCCAATTTTTAAATCGTAGAATAAACCGAAATAACCTGTCCCAAAAGTTTATAGACAAATGCAATTTTATGTAAATATGGTATCGGTAATCATGACGTCGATCTGAAGCCTAATAAATACGTTGTAAGAAAACGAAAGCGTTCTTTTTTTCTGCGTTTCAAGATGCCTAAAGCGTAGCAGTTCTCTAATGAAGAAGTGAGTAAAATTCTGCATTTGAAATTGCTCTGTAAGACTGTTAAGGAAATATTGAAACTTTTAAATCGTTCTAAAAGCATGATTTATCGTGTATTAACTCGTAAGACGCCATATGAGCCAACACCTCGTTCGGGACGACCACGAGTGACGGATATTCGCAGTGATAGACGGATACAAAGAATGGCTTTCAAGTCAGAAAATGTCGGTTCGCGAAATTACTGGGGCTTCCTGGTTGCAAATCTCCAAGAACACTGTTCATAGATGAATTATAGAATCTGGTTATATGATCCACGCAAAAATGGCTCGCCGATTACCACTCTCAAAGCTTCACATTAGTAAGAGATTACAATGGGTTCGTAATCATATGTCATATGGTGAAAAATGGATGGCTGTCCTTCTCAGTGATGAAAAAATGGAACCTCGATGGACCTGGCGGGAATATAAAATATTGGCATGATTTACGAAAAGAGCCCAGGAGCTTTTTCAGTAGGCAAAGTGGTGGTGGATCTGTGATGGTGTGGGTGGCTTTCAGTTTCAACGGTCAAGTGGGTTTGGCCTTTTTAGATGGCCGTCAGAATTCTCCTAAATACATAGAAACACTAGAAAATCATCTTATACCATTTACAGAAAACATAGGGGGACGAAATTGGTAATATCAGCAAGATGATGCTCCCATCCATACCTCCAATGCTACGAAAAATTATTTAAACTCGAAATATGTTACTGTTCTTGAGTGGCCACCGATGAGCCCTGATCTAAACCCAATTGAAAATGTGTGGGGCATTATGCCTCGGAAGGTATATGAGAATGGAGGGCAATTTTATTCAGTGAATGCCTTGAAGACAGCCATTGAAAGTGTATGGTACAACTTGGATCCAGAGATATTACAAACCTTAATTATGTCGATGGAAAAACGTGTATACAATGTCATACTGAGAAATAGAAAGACTTTAAACTATTAAGAACATTGTATTGAGCACCTTTTGTTGAAATGTGATATATTCTATAAACTTTTGGGACACCTAATATTTCCATTTTGCTATATAATTGAAATAAAAATTGTTATTTTTTCAAAATATTTCGTTGAATGCAAGTCGCATATGGTTTGAATAAACATATTTGTAATTGGTGTTTGTATGCCTTTCCGTTTTGCTAAAACATATATTTTACTAGATTCTATAAACTTTTGGGACAGAGTGTATCTACATGGTTAGTCTATCTATTAAAATAACTATTAAGCTAAGAATAGATTTATTTGTTCTGAATATTAATATTCTCTTGACTATGAAAGTGAATAATGCAATTAATAGTGGTCAAGAATGTTAAATGACTGAGTTTAACATTTATTTCTCAATGCATGCAATTACATTAATTAATAAAAAGAAACTCAAAATGGTTGTAGAACAGCTAAACTGAGTTTGTTGTTGAGTAATTGCAATCCATATTTTTCTAAATGATTTTACAACTCCTGCTAGAAGCTAGCCAATCCCTAATTCAGTTGCTATTTGAAACAATAATAACTGTATAAAACCTTTTTGTTTCATCAGATGCCCTGTGTTTTTGTTCCTCAAAAAGAGAAAAATGTTCCATCTAAAGCGACTAAGAATCGATAGCAGAATCAACTAGAGCGCTGTGTATCAATCATTGTCCGTTAAATCCTCCTTGAGAATCGTCAGTGGCGTAGTGAGGGCGAATTGCTGGAACATGGAAATTTATTCTCTCCCTCTTCTTTATACTTGCCTGTTTATAGCAATAGACGTAAAACTATTTTATCTTCACAAAGACCTGCCAAGACTGATATCCAGGACATCGTTTTTCCTTTGCACAGGCTTAACGAGGATAGAGAGAGCTGGGGGGGAGGGTCTAATATTTGTATTTTAATCCCGCCCCCGTTTCATTCGTCTACGATTGGCTTTCGAAAAGGGAAATAAACGCAAAAACACTTTTGCGCTCCGTAATACTGCCAATGACTATGAAGGCAAGACCATACTCCGGGCATCGGTACTCCCTATACCCTCCCTTGATGAACCATTACTGATAGCCCTGGTGTTGCTTCAAAAGCGGGACGTTAATTAAACTAAACTAAATCACTAAATTAACGAAAAATTAACGATCATTAACGAAAAATTTTAGCTGCTCGCTTCAGTGGCGTAGAGAAGGGGTGGGCTAGGGGAAGAGATACCCCCGGAGTCAATCTTGAGATGGCATCGCGAACAGTGGTGTAGTCGCAAAATAAGCAGTGCCGGGGCGCTCTAAAAGCAATACAGGAACGCTCTAACCTGTGTGACAAAAATCGCGCTATTTTAAGGGCGTTTTCACAATTTTTTGTTATTGATTTCTCGTGAGAAAAAAGCAGTGCCGGATCCGCTACGCCCCTGATCGCGAAGACAGTGTTTTTATATTTCTTAATTGTTATAGCCAAATGTCGTTTGTCAAATTTGCCAAAACATTTTATTCATGCAAAACACTTGAATAGGTTAGCAACATCTGCTCTCAAATATTTGTATGTGATAAGCGATTGTTGCATGCTGTCACAATAAGCAATACGTCGCAAATGGTTCCAGCCGTTACATCAAAATTTCGTATGTTTTGCTGTGTGTGGTGTTCGATATACGCCATTTCTATATAACGAGACGATATATTTTACTTTTTAAAGGCAGAAGTCGAGGAATGAGACGGAGCGAAAAATAAATATTCTGACTATCTTCATTTAACTTCGTAACACCACTGTCTATTTTATCAATGCATTATCTCCGCAGCCGTGAAGATGAAATTGCGAACATTCGCCATCACCATTTTCTTAGAGCGTAAATGAGTAACGAAGACATTAAAACAGAAAAAGATTCAAACGTAGTCAAAATATTTATATCACGAAGGTCTGTTTTTCATACGATTTCTGAGTAATAGAGGGCAGCACTATGCGCAGGATCAAAAGAAACTGCCTCTATAGAAGAAATTTTGACGCATCTCGTAAGTATACTTAAATAGATCTCTATGCTCTTTTGAAAAAGATGCGTAGTAGATTTCTAGAGGTTGTGAGAACATAATGTGTTTAACAACCACTTATTCAGTGCTGAACAGGGCCGGATTAAAAAAATAGGCAAAGTAGGCAACCGCTTATGATCCCCGCAACTTAAAGGGGCCTCCAGATTTTTTAAAATTTATTTTTGCGGTACTTTGAGAATAGTTTAATTTACAAAGATCGTGCACTCCATCTTATTCAAATTTAAATAAAGTGCCGTTTAAATTTTGGCAGATTATTCTAAGAGAATTCCTAATTAATTACCTTCTGCAAGTTTTATATTACATTGTTTCATAATTCTAAAAAATATGTTGATTTCTGATTTAAAAAAAAATGTCTGATTATATAATAAAGCAATATTTAGATTATGCTGAAAAAAGTTCTGTATTTTTATTACTGTTTTGTATAAAATTAGTTTTAAATTTTAATTTTGCATTTTATATGAGTGATATACTGAAATTAACTCTCTTGAAAGTGGTCCGCAATTAAATGCTTTACTATTTCAGCTCGTCAAACTTCAGTATTTAAAACTGTTTATATAGAGATTAAATCAAAATCAATGCTAAAATATCTGGTTTTGGAAGTTGGAGAGGGTAAAAGGGGCCCCGAGACTTACATTGCCTAAGAGCCCGTAGAGGGCTTAATCCGGCCCTGCTGCTTGAATAAGAGTAGACGCCCTCACCCGAAAAACGACTCCCTCCCCAACAATAAATTTTAATATTTCTTGTTGCTTTATTTCTAGAGATTCATGCACTTGAAATTATTTTTCTTCTTCATTCAACATCTTTGTTCTAAATAATTATTTATCCATCTCACAAGAGGAACCGAAAAGAAGATTAATTTTTCATCTCTCTATCCCTATTGCAGTTTGAAAAACAATTCTGAAATAATCAGAAAGTTAGTGCCCGATCGTATTTTCTCCCTAAAATCATATTTATTTGAATAATGCTAAGATTCTAAACTATTTTTTAAATTATCTTTAAGATTTTTTCATGAGATCCAAGAAATTCCATCATCTCCTTTTCAATATAAAATTGATAATATTAGAAAAAATTTTTTGATGGTAATTGAACTGTAAAATATGGTGAATATCATATGTCTGTTTTAAATTGTTTTTTATGCAATATGAACTTTTATTGTGTAATTAAAAAAGTACTTAAATGCATTGCTTTTTTCATCAATAAACTCATTTCATCATTCACTTATAATGAAAACATTCCATAATTAAAATTTATATACAGTCAGCAAATTTATTACTTGTTGGTTGGCGAAAACAAATATTAATTTCCAAAGATAAAGCTCCAAATAATACTCCAGGTGAAAGAAACTTCTAGCATGTGTGATTTGTTTGCCTTTTTTTTATTTTTTTTATTTTTAAGAGAATGGAGCCTGCCCTGCATAATTAGAGTTAGTTTGGAATAATAGATGGCAGCACGATATTATCTTATACCAAAAACCTTCTAGTTTCCGTATTCCATTTAAATTATTGTCTTTTATTGTGGATTCATAGATTTACATATGTAATAATATAAAAATTATGTGATTGGCATATGTACCTTAACGTATGTACTCTGAAACTGGAAAGAAATGTAAAATAACTGAGAAATTTATTAAAACAGATGGAATTTATTTTTCCAAATAGATTTATAGATATAGTTAATCTGATTGCTCAGTGAACCTTCAAGTTGATATCTATTGTATGAGGAAATAGTGTATGCTAATCAGTGGCGTAACTCGGGAGAGGCAGACAGAACACACGCCCTGGGCGCAATCACAATCAATTGGTTGCATTTAAAAGAAAAGTCGGGTTTTTTTTAAAGCTCTTATTCCCAAGAATCTTAAAAATTGAAATGGTTTCAACAAAGTGTGGGAAAATCTTAAAAATGCCATCTTTTTTACAACCCAGAAGCTTTAAGCTGCGACAAAATAACAAATAATATTATGTTTCAGAGATTTGATCATCAAAACCCTCGTCGTGAAATTAAAAGCTCGTTTAGAGCTCCCACATTACCGAGACACAAATTTGTGTGTGGTGGGGTGGGAGAAAAGGGAAGATAGAGGAATCGAATATCACCGTAGGGTTTCTTATGGTTTCTAAAGGTATGCCTTATTCATACTGATTGGATACCGGTTTCTTAGGAAGTTGGTGATAAATGGTTAGCAAAAACGTGTCATTCCTATTTTCAGTCAGCAAAGAGTGCGAGTGAGGAACGCAAGAAATACCTCAATTTTTTTGCGTAGTCTAAGAACACTCCAGAAGCTTTGAAAGTGGTAGTTCACTACTACTTAGCTATCTTTTGCTTTTAGTACTGAATATTTGCATAATTTGTATGCTGAAAATGCGATAGTACTTATTTTAAATTTTATTTCGCAAACCCAGATGCAGTTGTTCCACCAAAGAAAAAAAATACTGAAAGAGAGAGAGAAAGAACGTATAAAGTTTGCAATTGTAAGTAAAAATTATCAATCCGTATTGGCATTAAAATCAAGATAAATGAAAGTGATTTCTTTAATAATTAACGAGAACAATTACATAAAAAAAAGAAATTCAGTTCCTGCCGTAATGTGCCTATATGTGTAATATTGTCTGTGGGCAAAGAAGTAATATAATTGTATTTTTCTAATATATTCAAAATTTCTTACAAACAATTTTGAATATCTTACTTGAGCCATATTTAAAAGATTAAAGTTAGAATGCACCAAAGTTTCTGAGAAAATAGAGTGAAATTTTGTAAAAAAAATTTTATTATGTGTAAATAAATGTCCTATAAACTCAAAAACGTTTTATATATTATTTTTTAAGTTTATTTGCACTTTTAATCTCTTCACTCCCCGTTATAAAGTTTCCGAAAAGAAAATGAGGATGACATTTCTAAAGAAAGAGGAGGGGGCGCAGTTTTGGAATTTGCCCTGGAGCAATTTTATTTAGGTACGCCACTGATGTTAATGTAAAAAAAATAATGAATAATCAAGAGAGTAGGAGGATTTAAGCATTTGAAATGCTTTGTAGAATGTGAGTACATTAAAAAATAAATAAACGTGATTATGGGCATTGAGAAATAGGTGCACTTATTCAGTATAGTATTGACATAATATGAGAAGAACGCTTTGGGGAAACTAAAGATACTTGACCCTACTTTTACTTTTTCTTATATTTTTCGAATATTTGAATTTTTATCACCATAGAAAGATTTGTTTTTAAGAAGGATTAATGTTCTTATGCTAAATTGATATCTCATTTAATCAAAAACTAATTTAAATATGCATAAAATCGCCTATTGTCAAGTACCCCTAACTTTAGGATACTTGACCCTAAGCTAGGGATACTTGACCCTACCTGCAAAGAGTATTTAAATTCCTTTGATAATTTGTGTGTACGCGAAATTCAGATATTAGGTTAATACTACTGAATTACAAAAGGTATTTATTATCGAAAAATATTAATAAAACTAAAAAAAATAATATGGAATCTATAAAACGCAGTTGTAATTAATAAAATCTAGTTAATGAATTAAGTTAGTCTAGTCATTAAATTAAATCTAGTTATTAAATTAGTTCAAAATTTAATAAAGAATTAAAATATTGATTGAATTGAATGATAAAAATCACAGCAATGGAACTGGGAACCTAGCATCGCCGTTAGCGCGTTAAAGAAAGGACGATTTTGGAGAATTAAAAAGAAAAAAAATAGCATCAAACTGAAAAAAAGTATCTAAAAAATGTTGTACAAAGCTAAAAATAGAGGTGCTTAATAGAGTTACTCGGTTCTTGTAATATTTAAAGAAAATTAAAAGCAAAAGAATACAAATATTTTTTAAGAGAAAATTCAAATCGGGAAAGAAAGACAAACTCAATAGAAATGGCGGAAACGTTAAATAAAACCATACGATGACAAATAGTTAGAGCAAATGATTTTTATTCAAATAATAAATAAATAAATAAAACTTCCTTTCAGGCTAGGAAAAAATAGATTGATTAAATTTCAATTCTTTTTAAAATTCTTACAAAAATAATTATTTACATTATTTGAAATTATCGTATTAAAAATAAATCTTATTCAGTAAATAATTACTAGAAAACAATGTTTAAGTAATTATTCTCTATATTTGAGTTGCCATTTTGCCAACAAACTCCACGCACCAGAAAACTGATCCCAACCACAAAATGTGCTTCGGTCGGCTACATTGGAGGTGCAATAGCTTTTGATAGGGTCAAGTATAACTAACTTGACTTTTTCTAAATAATCTAAAAATTAAACCACTTGGAATTAAGATTCTGCATAGCACAGTATATCAAATTATCATATCATAGTATATGCAAGTTTTAAGAGAAAATTCTAATCAAGAAAGAAAAACAAACTCTTTCATTCAAACATTTCTGAGTATGCTTAAAGCTCAGAAATATTTTAATTCATCATATTTTCAATAGTAAACTTCCTATCCACTGAGGAATGAAAAGTGAAAATTTACTTTTTTTGTACCCCCAAAATATATTTACCTACACACCATTACGATGGCTTTTCAGCTTGGAATGAAAACCCCCTCCAATAGAATATATAAATTTTTATTTGACCGAAGGTCAAATAAAAATGGCACACAAAAATTAATAATCATCTCACAAACTGAGAAAATCTCGTAGGGTCAAGTATCCCTAGTTTCTCCTATCTAGTAATTTTTGAAGCGAAAATGCCACTTAAATAAAATTACTTTTATTAAGATTAAAATGTTTATGAATAATGTCCATCTTTTATAAAAATGTGCTAAGCGAACTATAACAACTTACTAAGATAAATACGCTATTTAAGATAAATAAACTGTTTAAGATAAATAATTTAAAATGAAATAGCGAAATATGATCAAACTAGAATTAAGTCTCAAATACGGATAACATAGTAAATAATAGCTGAAAATCCTTTAGTTATATTGTACAGTGATACATATTTGCATCACTTACATTCTTGAATTTTTAAAATTAATTTTGACTAATCTAATAGTTGTAGCGGTTACAATTCACTGCCTTCTCCTTTTTATGGTAGGTGGCGCTACTAGAGCCATCCGGGTTTTTCCCATGATGCCTGTCTCTCTTCTTCTTGTGTGTACTTGTCCTGTGTTGTTGTTCTCTGTCTTGCGTCTTGTACCTTTTAATGTACTGTGTCGTGGAACTTAGCCATCTAATAAAAATGGTTCCTGAAATTGAATTAATTCTTCAACAGCGGCATTCCATATAAACATGAGTCTCGTCCCTCTACATACTAGTTAAGAATTAAAATAATTTAAGTATTGGATTTTTAACTTCAAATACAATAATTTTTAACTATGAAATTAAATTAAATAATTAAAGAGGGCTTAATAAAAAGAGCCTAAAGTCATCAAATGTTGGGTCAAAAAGAACAAAAACTAAGGTTAGGTAGTTTTTTATCATTTGTGAGGGAACTAAGGCAGAAGAGGCAGTAATGCAGTACATAAAATATCATACTTGCCTTCATGCGTTGTGTGCTGGTGTGAATTTGAGAATCAAAAAATATTTTTGATTTAATTGTTCTTAAAGAAATTGCTGATCTAATCTGGGAAACCGGTATCTTGATTGGACCGATGACGCAGTTTTTTAAGCTATTTTCATCTTACTATAAAGTGTATTTTATAAAAAATTTATTATATTGTTTTGAAGATAAATAAATTTCAAAAAAATTCCACTGTTTGTCTTTCATTAAAATTCCTTTTCTGTCACTGTTTATTAAAAATTGTTCAGATTGTCCAAATTCGGAGATTCTCCCCTATATTTTATATTCATTAATGTAGATTTACACAACTGCTGTAGAAAAATAAAAGATAAATAAATAACGTTACAGAGACAGTAACAAAACTAAAGTGAACCATTTTCCTGACTTCTTATCTTTACACTGTTTACTCCTTAATTATACAAATATTTCCATTCCTTTCTAAACAAAACACAGAAAAAAAATTTCGAGATTTTTCTTTATTATTCTACACGTAAACATTACTAGTCAACTTTCAATGTTTTCAATTCCGTTCTAAAGTTTTAAATTTCATGTTAGTAAATCATTCATAACGCAGTTCCCTCTCACATTTCTGTCAAATGATGCTGTGAATACATTGAAGCAGAACCTCATCATATCCATAATCCAGTGATAGCTTGCCTAAAATGGGAGAGATACTGCAAAGCAATTATATGCATAGTTATTCTTCTATTGCAGCCTTATCTTTGATGTCATTTCGAGGGGGTTTTTTTGTTTGTTTAGTGATATGTTCATCAAAATGCTTCTCAACTTCAGCATGAAATTCTGGAAACCGATGACAGTCGTACTTCCAAAGTCGTACTTCCGTTTTCCTTTTCACTTTGCTAATACAGGTAATGTATACCTGTTTCGTAATTCCCTTTTCTTGAAATGTTGGTTATTAATTCGGAAAAAAATCATCTCAATCGATCAAGTGCGCATAGATTTCATGAATTTGATTTCAATAAATTTTTCTTTTGCTAAAAATTATCTTATACCCTCTATGGTATACTAATTTTTATATCGCAGAATGAATTATTCTTAAAGCACCTGAGGGATTTTAAATTAAATGTGTTATTCCTCAGCGCACCAGAAAATTATACCCTCATTTTGCTGCAGTTGCTGGAAAAAATTTTTGATCCCAACAGAAATTCTAAACTTACATGGATATTTTAAGCGATACAAGTATCAGCCTCTTATTTTTATACACTTTTATTTAACTTGACTTGTTTCATGTTTGTAAAGATGAAATTTGCAATCGATTTTTCACTCACTTCTTGAAGTGTTATAATTTTGAAATTTAGTACAGTCTTAATGAAAATACAATATTCAACTATTTTCAGAGCCTAATTAGCAGTTAAAATTTTAATAAGATTTTTATTCCATATACAAGCGGCACAACCTGGTAGTCTATTATTCAAAACCATTATATTTCAATTGAATCATTTCCCCCTTTTGAGCCCTTGAGGTAATGGTGTGATGTGGAAGTTTGGATAGGGCTTGTCGACTCAGGTGTACTCCTCGTCATCTGACCATGATTCAAAATTACAAGGTCCATCCCACAATAGCTCTTGTGTTACTTCAAACAATGAAAACATTTCTGAACAGAAAACACCTCTAAAATGACTGAAAACTAGTTTAGATTTCTTTTCATTTAGTCATTATTTTTGTCAATTTTTAGTAACTTGACTTGTTTCATGTTTGTAAAGACGGAATTTTGCAATAGATTTTTCTGTCATTTTCTGATGTGCTAGAGAATTGAAATTTTGCACACTTGTGTATTCTCGATGGCAATACACTATTTCAAGATTTTCAGAACTTAATTATCAATTAATCATTAATTAAATTAAATTTTGATTCCTTACCAGGGGCGCCTCCTGGAAAGGAATATGAGAAATAATAGATCTCAAGATTAAAAAGTGGGGAAAAAATCTGCTGTTTAGTGAACTAATGAAATTGCGTTTTTAAAAACGATTTTTGCTTAAATTTGTAAGATTTGTAATCAATCTTCATATTATTTTGTAGTTTACTTGAAGAAAATGTATATCAAATTGAAGAAATGCACTCATTAAAATTTTGTTCTCTAGTAAGTTATAAAGAAAATGTATAATTGTAACTCTAAATATATATGTGAAGTAAAGGAAGTGTATTCCAAGCAGCAGCTTCCTCTTCAAAACCAGCGGGAGTGCCTTCCCAAAGCTTTCTCGTATAAGCCCTAACATGGTTGGGGAAAAGATATAGAGCGGCAGTTGCATGAACGATTCCCTAACACAGGCGGGAAGAAACGCTCGCGCCGTTTATTGCGTAGTAGAATGGTGATGAAACAGAATATGCAATTTGAACGCCATTTTTTCAACCGATTGAAACCAAAATTAGACACAGATATACAATTAAGATAAAAAGGCCATATATCAATTTTTATTCATCTAATCCACAGGGTTAGGAGTTCACAAGTATGCGATTATACAGACCGACAGATAGTCAACCCTTTGACAGATTTGGCACAAAATTTGATATGGACCTACATTTCTGATGATAAAACTGTGTACCAAATTTTATATATCTAGCTATTTAATTTTTTGAGATATCGTATTCACATGAACACAGACACACAGACTTCCGGTGGACAGATTTTGTTCAAAATTTGATAGAAACCTACAAATTATGTGTAAATATCACATACCAAATTTCATTCCTTTAGCTCTAACCGCTTTTGAGTTATCATGTTCAGACACACAGACAGACAGACATAATTCTAAAATTGTGTTTTTCGGACTCTGGGAGGTCTAAAACGTGGATATTCATCAAAATCTCGAGTTCGAATTTTTTGACGATTACAGTTCTTTCTCTTTGTATACTTCCTATACGAGAAAGTAAAAAGTCTTTTATTTAGTTGCCAGCACACTGCATGCATGTCAACGCGGAAAGAGACCGACTAAGCTAGGTGACATAGAAAGGTTCTGGATAAAGTACAGTAGAACTTCGAATATTCGAGCTGACTGGCAACTGAATCATCTCGTATAATCGAAAACTTCGTTTATAAAGGCGACTCAATTTTAAATTATGAGTTCTTTTGTTTCGATAAGGTTTTAAAAAATCGTTTGTTATTTAATGTGAAATTATAAAAATAAATCCGCAAGTACTACCACGTTTTAACATTTTAACAAAATTTTGTTAGTTATTAAACTTCTTATTTGCACTTTTTGAAACATTGATTTATTTTGATAAGAGGATTCGAGAATGTTACTGGTTTTCGCTGTTTCCTTTGTTTTTCACAATGATTCTCTAAGAGTGTTCTTAAAAGAATATCACCCCACCACCACCGCTCAACAACGCCAAACTTTCGGACACACTTACAGTGCCATTTCTTCCATTAAAATGCACAGAATCAGTACTGATCACATCAGTACTGAAGCGCTTAAGAATGGAACCGGGCTTTTATTTTTTCCCCTCTAAATTTCTTCTTCAGTTATAAAAATTCACATCCCGATAACGACATTTTCCAAGCCGTGAAAATCGGCTCCAATTCTAACTTCGACACACTTTCCTGAAAAATTCGTTGACTTTATTAAAGCATGAACAACCAATTCGATTTTCGGGCACCGTCTCGGTTAACAGAGGCATCGGTTGATAGAGATCCGGATAATTGAGGTTGCACTGTACTTGAAAGTGCCAATACGACAAAAATCTGCCGAGTGAGGAATCCGTAAATTAATTTCACACAGCAGGAAAGACTTGACGATTCGCACAACACATCTGCAAGAGAAAATCAAAATTAGTGCAATCACTAAAGAGTAAGAATGAATGAAATCGGGGTGAACATTTTGGTACACTCTTGTGAAATTCCGATACACATTTTTGCATGCTTCACATTTAAACAGTTTTGGAAATACAGTACAACTCCTGTTAACCGAACTAAAGGGGGGAAACCGTTTAGGGTAACGATTTTTTCGATTAAGCCATGAACATTTATTACTATTTTTTTTTTTATCTAATTACAGTATAGAATTCTGAAATGTTTGGAGTGTAAACGAATTTAAAATTCTCATTGTAGGCTACACTTATGTTCTTTATTAAAGTTAACCCTCTGTGGGGCGCAATATTCGAACCGGCGAATTCGAGAGACAGGCACAGGTAAACAATATCGTAATTAATATGATTAAAAACCATTAATTTTAATTTTAGCAGTCTAAAATTAATCACTGACCTTCTTGGGGAGGCTTGAAAGAGAAAAGTGTGGATATCGTTGCAAAAAAGTCTAGCCTTCGAAATTATTCCCGTGCAGTACAATACGTATTTTTTGGATTTGCGATTTCAGAGGCATTTTGTATAACTCGGGTTTCGGTTAACTGGAGTTTTCCTGTACAGTGGAACTTCTCTACAACAGCCACACTCCGTTCCCAGGGTAGCTGGGCATGCTTCAAGAAGTGGAGTACCAGGACACATTTCAGAAGAGGCAAGAACCCTGGGAACGTTGTAATTGCTTTACAAGGAGACTATTTTGAAGGTTGAAAGTGTGTCCATGTAAATAAATAAAGTAGTTTCTTGACTAGTCTTGAAAGTTTTTAATACACTATTATTCTAAGCAAAAATAATTCAGAAAGCCATTTACATTTGAAACAATTTTTAATTTTTTGTAACTAATAATTTTAACTAACTTTCTTTTAGTTTATCATTAATTAGAGCTTCATTTTCTTCTCTTATGTAAGCCTTACTTTACTTATATGTACACCTGGGGTCGTGAAAACCTTTTAGTGAATTGATGGGATTGTCACAAGTGAAAGAAGACCTGCTGTTAGTAAACCATTCGATAGATTTTCCATTTAAACTGCACTTCTTGAAGCTCTGACCATTATATATCCCTTAAGTCGCCGCCGGCTGTGTGTGTGTGGGGGGGGGGTACCCGGAGTATACAGAGGGGTTCAAAGGGGAGATTTTACGGTTTTTCTTAAATATCTCGAAAACTATGGGTTTGAGCAAAAAACACTTAGCTACAAAATTAAACTACATTAAATTTCCTACAAAAATATTCCTATCTTTTTCATGCAGCATCAATATTTTAGAAGAAAGAGGAGGATGAAAAAGTGAAAATTTTTAAAATTCCTTATTGAAATGGTAAAATGAATTAAAAGTGCTGAAGCAACAATCTTCAAACAAACTTCATGCCTGTATAAAAATTAATTATACCGGGTAGTAATGCATGTGTTGAACGTAGTGGTGTTGGTGGTGGTGGGGGTGACAAACTTATTTCATGAACAGTTGTGCTCCCCTCCTCCCTTCACATCCGTGCCCCTCCACGAGATCCCTTCTTCTCAGCCATGCTCTTCTTCCTTCTGCTTTTACAACTTTTTGTTCTCTTAACGCTCCAAAAGAGTGCACAGTAGAGTCCCGGTAATCTGGACTTGAACGAATAACCAAAAGTCCTAATTAAACGGAATATGTTTTAAAATGTACTTAATGCAAGTTTTAGATGGGTAAAACTATAAAAATTGAAGTTTTTTTCATAAATACATACAAATTTTCCAACAGCTTAATGAACACGGCTTAGTTACAGGATACGCGCATTGTTATTTCCGTACTCACTAAAATTAGTATATTCTGCTTTTTTAAATCCCATCCGGATTAACCGGATGTCCGGACAAGAGGGGTACGGATTAGCCGGGAGTCTACTATATTTAGACAATATAAGCTCAATCTATACATCTATCCCGGGTTTGACACCACAAAAGCTCGCAACATTTCATACTCAAAACATCAGTCAACATACATACACATGTATACAGTACACACATGCGATTGTCAGAAAATTCTTTAGTGACAAAATGCCGGAGAAGGGATTAGGGGCTTGAAGTGAATTTATACAAGTTGGATAGTACTGAGGACGGCTGAAATAAAGGAGTTCTACAGTTATTTAAAGGGAAATGATGATTGCCAGTACTCAGCAGACGAGCTGATGGAAAAGATTTCTGAAGAAAAACCAACACCAGTAACAGTCATACAAAAGATGAAGGAAAAATACCGAGGCCGCATTGTTTTCAATGCAGTTCGTACCTGAAAAACTGTTGTATGCCTACGTGACGCTAGTGAAAAAATCGTAAACGACACCTGGCATACTTCAAAGTCGAGTAACGAAAGGACAGAGCTAGAAAGAATCGTTCGAACCGCTGGTTTGAATACTTTACACAGCATGGGAAGTATCAAATATAGTACACCATCCCGTGCTCTCCAGGGGTGGAGCCAGAGGAGGGGACTGAGGGCCAGGGCCCCCCTGTAGGGGAAAATTTTTGTATCCCGTCGGGAAAATTTTTTATACGGGGTACGGGAAAATTTTTATACGGGTTCAACTGTAGTTGATAAATAATAATCTGGCGAAAATTTGAGATCAATTTCATTGCACTCGTCCCCCGTACAGCAGGTCGCGTTCCCCTGTTGGGTAAATCGCCCACCCCCAGTAGGGCAAACTTTAGCGCCATTCCTGGTGCTCTCCCTCCTGCAGACAGTATCAAAAGGCCTAAATCAGTTCATAATGCTGAAGATTTAGGCAAACTAGGCGTTCTGGAACTGCTGAGGACATGAGACGATCGCATTGCAGAAAATTGTTGTTCAGGACCTGAACATGCTAAATCCAATTCCTTACAAAATATTTGCACCTTGCCTCCCAGATATATTGTGGATGTTTGCTAAATGCCTATCCTCACATGAGAACAATCCCGAAGTTCCAGGAGTTGTAGAATTGAAGAGTTTTATTATGCAATTGGTTTGTGAATCAATATATACCGATAAAAGTGCTGTAAAACTCAGAGATTCACCACTTAGCGACGCCATCACGTTATACACCGCTCTAAAATATGCTGCTAAAGAAAGTCTACAACAAAGTTCCAAGATTTACTTGGTGGCATTGAATCAACCTCTGTGTGTCATGTCTAGAGAAATCGTAGGTTCGATGTCGGATGATCATCTGTTCAGAGCAGTAGTTGTTGCGAGACTAGGAGGATTTTACATGCTCATGTCCTACATGGGATGTAGTATAGACCAGACAAAATGGCAGGAAGTGGACTGCAAGACTTGTTATGTTTACTTTATTTCCTAATTCAGTTGACAAAATATTAACTAGTCATGCTTAGAGCCGTTAAAGGGCATTTACTAATACAGTCCCTCTTTAAACCCTCTCTACCCCCACCGGCAGGAACTTTCAATATGTAGTTTAGGGAGGGTACTACACCCAACAACTGTGGCAAATTTCAAAACTACACAATTTATTTTGTTCTATTTTTCCTTCGTTGACTGGACTAAGAGTAGAAGGGAACTCGTGGAAGGGAACGGATATGAGGAGAGGAGGGGAGCACGACTGTTCATGAAATAGGTTTGTCACCCCCCCACCACCACCACCACTACGTTCAACACATACATTACTACCCTGTATAATTAATTTTTATGCAGGCATGAAGTTTATTTGAAGATTGTTGCTTCAGCACTTTTAATTGATTTTACCATTACAATAATGTCATGTCGAAATGACAAAGTTCTTTTGTTTTTCACTAAGGTAAATTTTTTAACAGATTAAAATTTCAACAATTTCTACTTTTTATATTTAATAATTTTCTGTGTTTGATTTAAAATATTTAATCCACATTTATTTTAATTCTAAGTGTTAATAATTTTCTGAGTTTAATTTGAAAACTTCCATTCCATGTGTAAATTATATTAGAAACTTTGTTTGATGTTTTACAAATCATTAGTCTGAGAGCGAAAAACAAATTCACAGCTGCGATTCCTCCCCTTCTCATGTACGTGTTTGAACCCAATTGTTGAATTCACACTTCTCAGTTTGAACGGAAACCTACTCCTTTCGGAAAGTTACCAAAAGAACCCAAAGTCTCTGGTTGTCATTCCGGAGCGGAAATGGGTGCATTCTTTGCTGACCCCTGACCTGCTTTTTGAGATTCAAACCTCCTTAGGATTGCGGTCAGGCGAAAACACGTGTCCAGTTTTTCTTGACCACCTGACATAACACGCCCCTATTTCCATTCTACGATGACAGCTAGAAGCAATAACTTCTTAAAGTTGAGCCCTTTTCCCAATTAAAGGAAAATTCTTGCATTGGCTGGAGATAACGCATAGCCTCACTCCAGTTGGTCAAATTGTCAGTGATAGAGTCAGGCTCTAGCCACTAAAAACAAAATCCTTGTGTTTTTGGCGAATTTTGCTCCGCTTGACGCATAATAATTAATTCTCCCTGTGCCTTTCACCTTATTCAAATTTGGCATGATTGGCGTGAGCTTGGCGATTCCCCGGGCTATTCAAAATGACAGTATTTGCGAGTGAAGGAAGACTTTTTTCTTCTTCTGAAAAGGAGAAAGATAGTATTATTTTGAAGAAAAATGATGCTTTTTTCTTGGAGAAAAGATTAGCAGCTAGGAAAGACGTTCTCTGGGAGATGAAAAATTACCAGTGAGACATGGCTGCAAAAGAACTCTGCTGAATGCCGTGACACAGGAGGTGCTGGTGAATGGCGATTGCGTTGGTTTCATGTACGCCGGGCTTATTAGGCCTAGAAAACTTCTGATTTTTTTTGTCTGGTTCCGAGATGGGGTCCTGCTAGTCAACATGTTCCCTGGCACTGAGGATTCCATCCGGAGAGATAGCTAGCCTTCCAGAAATTCCATGAGCATTCAAACAACGATTGTCAGCAGCAACCCACCTGAAGATGTCCTTATACCTGAAACCCCCACCATTTGCTGGAGATGAAATATGCTGACATCCACTGTTGTGCTGGATTTTTAGATTTGTATTTTTGTAACCTTTTTCATCTGTCTGCCTCCGCCTTTATTTGCTAGGCAGTTAAGAAGCGTCTTCCGATGTCTCTTCCACTTCATGTCCGCTACAATGTTTAAATAACCAAAAGGTTATAGTCGCAGGGGCCTGAAGTGGTGTTCTGTTCTGTGCCTCATGCTACCATCCAGCCGCTTTGTGAAACCGTTGTGCCTGATGAAAATGCCAAATGAACCCCGTGGGAAGTCGCCTTGCCACAACAGCATAAATAAGTAAAATTTAAACATTGATATTTAAAGGCAAATAGACTGCAGCTGAGATTTGTTTTCGCATTAATAATTGATTTTATCATGTTTTGAGGGATATGAAATAATACTGTAAAATAAATTCCTGTTATTGAGAAGTATAGTAATTTGACAAGATTTTAATTTATCTGTGTGAATATCTTATAATTGAATAAAGCTGAATTATATGAATGGTTGAGTTTTCAGGTCTAATTACTAATATCGAAGAATTCTGAGAAAGATCATTTATCTATTTGCCTACTTATTCATACATGTATTAATTTATCACAAATGATCAGCTATTAAGATAGTGTTTAAGTGAATTTCAGTTCTTTTGCTAATGTTTATATGCCAGATTATTACTCATATTAATTGACACAAATCAAGGTGCTTATTTATATAAATTTGATTTACAATTCTTATCTGCATACCCTTTTGTGAAAAATTTAGTTACACGTAACTTTGACACAGAGAAAATTTCAAATCAATGTTAAATGGTACAAGTATTTAGGGTGAACAAAATGAGTGTAATTCTGAGTAAATTCTGTCATGAAGGCGTTTCATTGTGTATGTAATTTTGAAATGGAAGGGCCCTCTCCAAATTTGAATGTAAGACTTTGATTTGTGTTTTGAAATGATAAACATAGCCAAGACAATATAATTAGATCACAAATAAATTGTTTTTATTTAACTAAAAATGCTTCTGTCATCATTTATCTCATAACACACTGACTTCAGGAGAGTTATCCCGATCTGATCTTTTTCTAAAATTTGTATTTTAGAACCTGGATGTTTAATTAAAACCAACACAAAGCAAAATTCTCTTTTAGCCATTGGAATAAAACATATTAATTAATCATAGTGTGGTGATATGTTACTCCTAAATTTTAACCAATTGCCTTATGCTTCATGTGTGTTTACTATTGTGGTATCTAAATTTAAAATTCATAATAGGCGTACTGTGTTAAATTGTGCTTTAAATCTAAACTCTGAATAACAGACTTCAACCAATCATCATCATATTTCATTCCTTTTCACCACCACATAATTTTGGTGTTTTCTACATTACAATAACGAATTTTAGAAATATTCCCTTTTCCTCTATCTTCTAAACTATTGATGCTACATGAAAAAGATAGGAATAATTTTGTAGGAAATTTAATGTAATTTAATTTTGTAGCTATGTGTTTTTCGCTGGAACCCATAGTTTTTGAGATATTTAGGAAAAACTTAAAATTCCCCCCTTTGAATCCCTCCTGTAGCCCCTGAGCACCCCTACCTCCGGGGATTTTTAGTATGTCGTTTGGGGTATTACCCCTAACAACTGTGCCAAATTTCAAAACTAGATTTTTTTTCCTGATCAGCGATTTTTGGCCTTCGTTGACTGGACTACATCCGATTTTCTCATAGTGAAGAAAATCGGATGTGTATTTCAGAAAAACACCTGTTCCATTTGACGAATTTGTTCTAAGATTTGAAACAGACCTAGAGTTTTGGTGTGCAGATCATAATCCAAATTTCATTCACCTAACTTGTTTTGATTTTGTGTCGTCATGTTCACATACACACAGCTAAATAAAGAGACAGTCTGATTTCCCTTTAACAAATTTGGTCCAAAATGCTTTATGAATGCGCAATTTTGATTTAAAAATCACATGCTGAATTTCGTTTTCCTAGCTCTTTGAGTTTTAAGTTATTCTTTTCACAAACACATGGATAAACAGAAAGACCTGTGGATGGATTTAGTACAAAATTTTCCACAGATCTGCAATTTTGACGCAGAATCTACATGACAAATTCCATTCATCTAGTTCGATGCTTTTTTGAGTTACCATGCTCACATACAATCGGACAGATAAACAACTGACATTCTGCAAACACCAGATTCATGTTGGCCTGTTCAACCTTCTGAAAATATTATTTTGAATTTAAATGTAGAATTGAACATTTATCTTTTATATTTTCTATTTTGTAATTTGCTGCAGAAAAAAAAGTAAGGAAAACTGCTTCTAGTATTGTTTAGCAATGGATTCGGAAACCCTCCGCGCTTTTGCGCATGCGCGTGGCGGAGTTATTTTCATCAAAATAGGGGGGGGGGAGTGAAGAATGGAAGGGTGATGTTTACATTCTACTGAGCGTGATCTAACAAAGAACTCCGGAAATGCGCTCATATGGACTCATTGCCTGGTAATCCGGTGTAAAATCGTCCAAAAGTGGTAGTCTCGGAGTCCGTTGCTGAACAGTATGTATGATATTTTTGAGAAAACTGTAGACATTTTTTACAAAAAAAAAAGAGTTGACAATTGCGAAACACATAAATCAATATACTCAGGGTCGGTTGATTGATGGATTTCAATGGCACAAGAGCCAAATTTAGCCATGTTGCACCAACATTGTCTTAGGGAACTGAGGATTCAGGCGAGCTTTTGATGACATTTTTTAAATTAAAATTTGACAGCAAATTGGTTCCACTATAGCATTCCAGAAAGAAAATGAATGAAATTTGCAATTGCAAGGGGAAAAAAACACTTTTTTATTACCTATTCAATAATTGGTATAAAACTCAAAAGAATATGGAAATTTTAATTTTTATGCTATTCTTCAACTATTTTTTAGTTTGAATCCATTTCGTTAACGGTTATTAGTTAAAACTTGTCACAAACGCTTGATTACTTTAATTTAATATTATGTACGTCTCGTTTTGAAGCAACACGAGGGCTATAGTGGGAAGAACATAGTAATTTTAAACCACTGTCAGAAGACGATGACGACACCTGAGTCGGCAACCACTCTCCAAGCTTCCGTGTCACACTAACGAGAGAACGTTGAACCCTCGACATCGGACTTAGGATCGGTGCACACGTCTGCATTGGAAGTCATTAGCGGCAAAATGCCAGATAAGTGATTAGCGGCGTGAAGTACATTGATAGCTGTTGGGTAGCTTAAACCTCCGATTTATCCCGGCCTCTAGGGAAAATGCTGAAGAAAAGTGTCACTAGTTACATGTCCGACATCTCAACTCGGAGGGAGGTATGTGTGCAGCACTCAGCTGCTCTCATTGCACTTCACGCTGTTATACGCTTTTCCGACATTTTGGTACTAGTGCCGACATAAATCGAATGTGTGCACCGGCCCTCATACATGGCGGCACTCCGTGGATTCCGGCTTTCAAAACCTGGACCCCCCGGTTCCGAAGCCGGGACCTTATAACCAGGCCACCGCAGCCCTCACAAACTTTTGATATGTTATGCTTTATGAATAATAAATGAATAAAAGAGAAGATTCATTATTAGAACAAACTTATTAAAATGCTTTTGAAAAACAGCAAGATGTATTTTCGTCTTCTTTTCATTACACGGGATTCCAAAATAATTATAATATCGTTCATAATAACATGTGAAAAAGAGATAGTTTAGTTTCGAATCTTTTGCCGCAGCATGTATGTTCATTTGGCTCTTACGCCATGAAACCGTAAAATTCTCCTCAACATTAATATTTTTTCTTTGATACTTCTTGAATCAGAGGTGATAAATTAGCAAATGGTCTCAAATATAATTCCTGTAAATTGCAAGCTTTCTTCCGTTCCAAACCAACTAATTATAAATTTTGAACATACTGACTTGAAATACAGTCAGTTGAAGGGTGAACCAAATTTAAGAGAAGTTTTTTTCAATATTTAGAAGAAATATTAAAAGTTAATAATTCTTTATTCATATATTTCAAGTAAAAAAATTATTACTATTACTATTAACAGATTGTATATCTCCTCATAAGTCTACTGAAATAAGGTAATAACTCTCAAGGAATACAACTTCTCAAAATCCCACCCCCCCTCATTTTTCCAATAGGTGGTTTATCCTTGAGAGAGGACGAATTTTCTCCAAAAGTTTAAGCACTACAGAAAACCAAAATAATATAATAATAAAAAAAGAATAGAAATCCTCGACAGATAAAAAAAAATGTTCGCTTGATATTTATTTCCACATTTGTAAAGATATATGTGAGGAATCAAGATTTTATCTCGAACGATCCTGTAAGACAAAAATTATGCGAACAATAAATAGGAAAAAAACGACGCTGAAATGAAAGAACACTGCACAGCCAAGAGCGTTGAAACAGGTTACTAAATAACAATAAAATGCGATTAAATAATCGCCCAAAAATATCAATAAAAGCAGCAGCCCCGAGAAAGAAAATAGCAAAAAGAAAAAGTTCAAGTCAATGATACCAATCAAATCAAAGGGCTGTGCTGCAATTTGAAGGCTGGATTATTACTTCATGTTAGCACGCGACTAGCACGCGCAATTAATAAATTGTATACACGGAGCTGGAGAGATGTCAAGTAATATGCACGCTTCTGTCTAAGGGGCCGTCTGCATACTGCAGTTTTCTATGTGAAAGTTGATTCAAGGTCTAGTTTTTTTTGTCATGGTTATAAGAACATTTAATTTGTTATATTAATCAAAGCCATATTTGACCTTTACTCTCTTAGCCTAGAGTATTTGTATTGATTCATTTTTTTATTGAAATTCAAGTTAAATTTCGAACCTCTGGTCCGAAACATCGTAGTATTATAAGGGTTTAGGCTTGATTCATCTGCCTCGTCTTCATCTTGCTTGATTGCATCAGTCTTTGCATTCTGTGCGTTACGATTTTTACGTCAGACAATTTACAGAAAGAATGCTAGCTTATCATGTTAATAAAAGAGAAAGTGAAAATTCTGTCTTGAAATTGTCCAAAACAGAACAAATTCTGTTTATTAATGTCCAAAGAAAGCATTTTTTTGCTTTTATCATAACGTTAAAATTGGCAACAACACTCTACTAAATGATTTGATGAAACAATAAAATTGGTTTGAACTTCATTATAACAATAAAACGCATTGTTACAAATTGTATTAAAAATCAATTTTGAAAAATTTGTTAAATTGAAAAATTGCTCGGAAATAAAATTAGTATAACTAAAAAGCTACTTTTTTGAATCCTTAAGTGGCATAAAATAATTTTTATGTCATAATATGCTCTGAAGTTATTGAGGAAAAATGTTAAAAGTCTGTTAAGTTTTTAATCAATTAAAATTCTAATTAAAATTTTGAAATACTCTTTCTCGGTGAGCACCTACTACTCAAGAGGTAACTACGTGCCAAATTTGGTACTTCTAGGTCCGACCTTCTGCCCTGCAGAACGTTGAATTCTGCACACCACGCACCTGCTTGTACGATTTTTACATCATGCAATTTACAGAAAGTATACCAGTCTAAAAACATTCTCAAGTTAAAAATTGTTTCTCCGTTTAATATAACATGTCTAAGAGCGCTGGCAACGGCAACAAATGGCGGAATGAGCAAGTTCTGAAATAATTGTTTTACTGTCTTGATTTGTTATGCTAATGTTCCGATTCAATTCTTCACAATAACATTGCTGTTATTATAAACGGCAATTCCAACTAATGTAAGTGTTTCTATCAAAGGAAAACAAGGAAACTTAACAATAGCGTTCTTATACAGATTTCTATTTCAAACTCTATATTTATAGGTTTATTTAATGCGAGACTAATTAAATATGGCATGCGGTTTGCAAAAATTTCAACAGCCTTTTCTCACATATCAGGTCTTCTCGAAGTAGATCCCAAGTGGGTCCACAAAAACTATTACTCCCTTAACATTATCCCTTATTATCTGAATTCCAACTCTTTATTTATATTTATTGCTTGCTCTATTTCAAAGTTACTTCAAATATGGCTCTTGACGGCATGCGGGGACGCGCTCCTTTCTCACACATCAGACCTTCTTAAAAGTGTACGTCTATATCCCAAGTAGGGTCAAAAAACTATTACTCTACCAAGTTTCAGATTTTTCAACACATGCAAGGAAAAAGGTGTAGGGAAATCATTTTGATTTAAAGCATTTCATTATTACTTCAGATGAATAACAAGTCTTAATTTAATTTCTTTTAATTGAGCATTTATTGATGCTTCATTTTTAAAACTTCTTTTTCCAGTTTTGGGGTCGTGAAAAATTTTCTCTTACTCGAAGGGATCGCGAAAGAAAAAATTGACGCCCTGGTGTGGATTCTTCAATATTTTTTGGTAAAAAAAAGTTTTAAAAATTAATCATAATTAATAGATTTGAGATATTTAATATACTTTTAATTATAATTAAATAATTTTCTCCTTTTTTTATTTTTCAGTTTTGGAAACTATATGGTCACGAATAGAAAATGTTTCAGTGGCTCTGGTCTCACATACTGCTTTAAAATTAAGTTCTGTACACTTAGGAAGCGGGTTTTTTGTTTTTATTTAATTTGTTTATTATTTTATATGTATCTATCGCTATAATTTTTCCTAACAGCATACAGACTCAATCATTGTTCGAAAGCTATTCAAAGTACCACCTGATTACAAATATTAACTTCCATTTCACTTAGCTTTAAGATAATGCAGACATCATCCTTCATTAAGAGAAGGCTCACGGTTTGTACCTTCCTCTGACATCCTTTTCATTTCAAACCACTTGCATTTGGTTAGGTGGTTTTATTAAATAGGGATTCAATTAGCTCAAGCTATAGAGAAATTTGTGCGTTCATTGTGAAGTGTGGACAATGCTGGACGAACGTGTAAGGCTTTAACAGAAAGGGTTGCTGAACTGTAATCAAGGGCTTGCTCTTTGCTAAAGCTTCTCAACATCCTATGAATAACTAGATTACACCAGCCCATAAGCGGCTGCCCGTTGTTGAAGGATGACAAAACTTTATGCATGTTCATAATTATTAGTAAGAAATTATTCTTCATGTTTTTAGAAAAATCGTTTTTTCAGAAAGATATGAATCATAATAAAAATGTTGTTGAAGATTTGTTTATACAGGCACTGCATGAATTTTTTTCAGCATAAGTACTTTTTGAGCTATTAATATGATTTATTTAAGATACAAGGCGTACTTTTCCATCTATAATTTAGTTAAGTTATTGATAATTATGTGAAATGTTTATCGCATAGAAGGAATTTTAATGAATTTTAGACTCACAAATACATTTAATTTGTATTGTATTCTGAATAACTCATGTGGTTTCACACAATCTAATTAATTTAATTTTTGAATATTTTATTATTAAATTATTGAATGGTTAGCTATAAATAAAATTCGACTTACTTCACCTCATAAAAATTTAATGCTAATTAATATAAAATTATATTTCTGTAAAAATGTAAATGTTATTTTTAGTTAACCTACAATTAAAAGAAATTGCGATACCACCTCAAGTGCTTATTAAACCCATGGAGAAAAAAATAAGAATCAGTGACTTAAATGAACATTGGCCGTGCTGTATTACAGTCGATTCCGCTTAATTGGGACGCATTAAGTCTAGGACATTTTTAAACGAATTTCATATAAAGGTAAACAATCAACAATTTTCCTTCCCTATTTTAATAAATTATTGAACAGAAATATAATTTACAATAAAATAATGCTGTTATTTAAGTCTGGCCTTCTGACTAGAGAAAACTATTGATCTAATGCTTCTTTGACTGGATCCTTTCTATCAAGTTATTTTTTTGGATGTTCCTATTCGTTCTTTCTGTAATGGCCAGTCTTCAAGGAGTTAATATCCTTGACTTAAGAAATGAGCATAGGTAGATTTTGGTACGACGGTTATTCCAGCAATCATACGATGGTGTGTAATAAATGGCTGGCTTTTTATTTTATCCAGCAAAGCAATTTTACTTGAAAGTGTAAAAGTCTTTCTTGGCATCTTGGGAAGGGCTACACACTACATTCGACAAAATATGAGTTTATTCCTATGTTACAAACTCGAAGCTAAGTAGTGATGACGTTAGATTAAACATGCTCTTATTTCTTCCATAAGCAGCGAAAAATGACTGACGAACAAGGTCTAATAAAAGGTCTGAACATACAGAAACATTAATTCCACCGACGCAGTGACATCATTTAAGTGTGACTTCAGAATTTGGCAGACCTTATTTGGAAATGCGTCTGCTACTGTCCCAAACGGAATTTTGTACCTATTAAGCGTTTAAATTACAAATTAGCTTATCAGTTTGGCTTTGGTTCGTGAGATTTGGCCCAAATAAATAGCTGCCCAAGTTAGCCGATGTCCCAAATAAGCGGAATTGACTGTATTTGTGAAATCGAACATTTGAGTGAATATTGTAAATGCAGTGAAACCTCTTTAGTACGCGTCGTTCACGTTAGTACGTCATTTTGCCTTGACATCGATTAGTTCCTATACATTTTAATGCTAAAAAAATAATGAGTATCCAGATCTTCTGAAATTGCTTCTTGCTATTTCATTGGAGTGTGCCATAGACTCTGCCTTAACGCCTCTCTGTAATCAACAGTGAATGAGTATGCATAGAGAATGCTCAGGGCCGTCTTAACACATTTAAGCGCCCTGAGTTAAAGTAATTTGGCGCCCCATCATATCCATAACTAGGAATTTGAGAGTCTATGGTCTAACGAAAATATCTGTCTAATAAAATAATTGAAGAGGAAAAAAAGTCAACAGTTTTCTGATTAACGCAATAAATTTTTGGAAATCAGCGGCTTTTCAAAACAGGAGTTTGCAAGCCAGTTTCATTTATACAGTTAATTTATATTACGCACATAATTTAGGATTACATTACCGATTGTTTCTATATGAATATTTTTTTAAATGTTGAATTGTACTTGAATTTTGTTGAAAATTGAATTTTATGTGCTATTACAAAAACGATGACTGTCTAGTTATAAGCCCTACTATTATTTTTAGTTTTAACATATTTGAAATCGTATTTAAATTAAATTTTTTTGGCCCGAAATTAAACTAAAATGAGTATATTAAATTTTTAGGCGCCTTTGGATCAGTGGCCCCACTGGGCTACAGTCCAATTAGCCCATTGGATACGATGACCCTGAGAATGCTTCACATGGTAGAGAAATGGAATATCGCTTGGATGTCATTTGTGTCACTAAGGATAGTCACAATGAACAATTGTAACGATGCAAACTAAACTTGAGGCTTCCAACTGTATTGAGTTCAAATTCTTTTTCCTTTTTTCCCATCGTTGTTTCCAAGGGACTTATTGTCGATTGTAATAGGTGCAATTGTTTTAAACTACCCTGTACTGGCTCTATTTATCCTTGCTATGTAATTGGTGACAAATGGGGGAGAAAAAATCATATTATGCCAGGGTGCCACATACCCTTGCTACGCCGCCACTGACTTGACGGGTTTCACGTGAGCATAAGTTGATTCCATCAAGATGAATCTGAAAGTATACTATACCATGACAGGCAAAGATCTAAATCAGTTAATAAAAAAACTTTTCAAAAATTCACGTCTATTATTGTATTGAAAAGTAGAAACAATTCTTTTAATATCAAAAATCTAGGACTGAAAACAAAAACGTAACTGATAGAAATATAATATAAAGTAAATTGGAAACTTGAAAACATTCATAAAATATTTTAATTTTTAACGAATCTTTAAGAATTTTATTATGATATTCACTGCAAATTAATTTCCTTATCGTATTGTTTTCAGCGTCTCACACTTTTAACCTTTTGTTTTAACTCCAAAATTTTTTACTTCAAAAAAGTGTTGTGCACCAATAAAAAAAGGGTTTAAAAAACTTTTTTTCCCTTCCTACATTTTAGAGTTTATTCTATAATCCATTATAATAAATATTATGAAATCTTGTAGTCACGTTTTCTTTCAAATTCACTTCTAACTGGCGCCATTTGTATGAAATGTAAATATAGTAAAAATTAATCGCTGTATTAATTAAGTTAGGATAATATTAAAATAGTGCATTTTCATCGAGAATACGCAAGTGTACAAAATTTCAGCACTCTGGTTCAGCAGGAAGCAAGTGAACGATTACAAAATTCTATCAATACAAGCATGAAACAAGTCAAGTTAGATAAAAATGTTTAAAATATTTTTTATCCGTTAAAAAAACTAGATCCTCAGCTTGTGTGTCAATAGAAACAGAAGGAAGCTTGAAGACAAGAAAAAAAATGAAAAATAAATTAATTAATTAATTAAAAAATCTAATTATTCGAACCAAAATAAGAAATATACGTTTTAATAGTACAGGAATAAAAATGGGCTAACGTACATAAGGATCACAAAGTATTTTCTGAAATTAATTTTTTTAAATTCTAAAATTCGCTGGAAGCTGGACAATACTCAACAAAAATGACCTGAAAGCGACAGGATTAAAACTGACGTGGAAAGTTGGATCACAAACACCTAAAAAATTGAGAACCACCGAAATAACGAATGCAGATGAACATTCGCTTGTCCGCTATTAAATACGAGCTGCCTAAATGAATGTAACAGCTGAGTGCCTCCAATTAGTTTAATCACTAGGATCCATTACTCACAACGACAAGAAGCTTGTGAAATAATCGATGATAAATAAATATGAAACCGAGAACGAAAATTCACTTATTATATCAGAAAAGAAAAGAGAGTGCGAAAGAAAAATAGAGGGATGAAAAGCAAAAAACAAATTTTCGTTAGAATGCCATACACGGTTTTATCAATAGACCTTACAGTTCTTCTCTTTCTTTTCTTCATTTTCGTTTCTTCTTTTTTATTCTTCGCCGTCTTATTTATAATCGTAGCTCTCGGCGGCATTTTTTAAGCTGCGGTTCCGTTGACACTGTTCCAGCCGAAATAGCTTAATAACTCGCAGAAGGCTATCTGGATATCTTGTTACGATACGGAGTTGCCTTTTATTTTTTCGATTCGGTAAACTTCTGTAATTTAAGAACCACCTGCTGCCGGAATTTTGACCGGTCAATACTCTTGAAAAGGATCTGACTTTGAAAAATTTTTCTCAGGGAATGAATCGTCAGGGAAGGTTTTTCAAAACTATTTAGTAGTTTGTATCAAAAAGGCAACTGTACATTTTGTTAATATAGGAATAAAAATAGGCAGGTGTACATAAACAAGGCCGGTTTTACCATTAGGTGACCACTGGCAACCGCCTAGGGGTGTGACAACGACTTGGTGCTTGTCAATCAGCATCGATACATTATTTCGAACAGTTCCAATTGCAAAGGCATGACAAATTAATTTCTCATAATAAATATTAATTTGCACTACGTATTTAACTTTAATTGTAAATGTATTATTAATCATATCAATGAACTATTGATGTTTAAAATACGAAATAATAAAAAATATTGAAAATAAATTTTGTGTGCATACTGTTTTGTTGATTATAAAAATTGTGTAATTTTTTTATATCAGATTTGTTTATATTTGGTTATTGCCTGTGAAACGAGAGTAAATATTGATGAGGGCACACGCATTTTTCTTTGCCTAGAGGCGCTAAGCATCCTTGCACCGGCCCTATGTATAACACGAAGTATTTCCCTATATTAACTATTTGAAATTCTCAGTGACAGCTAAGACTATGACTAACTATAAAATTATGATAAATATAAAGTATAATTTATGATAACTATAAAATTTCATAAAAACTATGTAAAATGTTATTCAAATTTTTCCAGACTTTAAACAGCCATAAAATAACCAGAAGTTTGAATGACAGTTTTACTGATTTTTACTGGTTGGTTATAAGCAGATATTCTCCACAAGCCAATGCTGCGTTAAGCAAAATTCATAAGGAAATTTCGTTACCTTACTTCTGTCTTTGGCACAATATTGTTGTATTTACTGAGTATGTGTGACAATACAACAAATACAGTAATGTGTTATAATAGAAGAAACATCTACCAAAACAACCTGAATACATTCAAATGTTTTTACTTTTTGTCTTTTGGGAATATGATGGTCGGCTGGTAACTTCAGGTTAGATCGTAGATTCAAAATCCACTTCCATCGTAGATCCATTGTGTGTATGTGTGCCTGGTGCTAGCTAAATCTACCGTCTTGGGCGAAGCATCGTCATCTGGAGAGGCGTTTAAGTTTGGAGAGCGGGGTGCTGGCTCAGGTGTCGTCTTCGTTATCTTATCCCGGTTCAACATTATGAAGTTTGTCCCAAACTATAGTTTGTGTTGCTTCAAAACGGGACGTTAAAATAACAAATCACGCCCTACCTTTATTGTACAAAATAGAGTTTTTAAAAAAAGTTGTCAAAGACGCAGAAGTTTTCTTGAAATTAGTGCTTCACTTTTTTTTTTTTTGATGTAGGTAAAATTTGGTTGAGGTTCAAATTTCCTCACTCTTTTTGGCTATGTATTTCTCCCCTTTCTGTAGTTTGGAAACATTTCCTTCTGTTGCACAGTGTAGATTTAAAATGGAACATTAAACTAAGAAATCAATAACGTTGATTTTATCTAATAATGCAATTAGGTAACTTTAATAAAGTGGTAATTCAAGAGCATATAAAGGCAACAAATAAAGAAATTCTAAACTAACTCTTTATTGATTTCACCCATCTCTCTTTTTTGTATTTAAATGTATTCACAATGAAAACGCTAATCATTACAGTACTCAGGTTCTCTCTCTCTCTCTCTCTCACACACACACATACATACGCCCCCTTTTTCTTGTAGAATTAGAGAATTAAGCCCAATATTTTTCAGGCTGGCGTATTTCTTTTTAGCATTACATAGTTTGTGAAGAATACTGTCTTCTTGCATGAAATTTGACAAGTGATGAACTGATTTGATAAGGAAGAAACCATCAGCGACAGCAATTTCAAACAAATTTTCAGTGTGAAACAGTGGCGAATCCAGGGGGGGGGCTATGGGCTGCACCCCCCAGAGCTATACCATAACCCTTGAGTGTATTTAAAATCCCTACAATTGTTTGTTCTTGATTTCCCTTTTTAAAAAAACAATAAAATCGTGACAACATTACTTTCTGGCTTGACAGACTTGAAAATTTTCCAACTCATGCCACTTGTACTTTTCAGTCATCCCACTTGTACTTGTATTCCACTTCCACATTGTATTTTTTAATTAAATTATCGAAAGTATTGTAGTGTTCTTGATTAAGATTCTTATTGTCAGGCGAGTAAAGTCTCTAAAGTTAAAGTGTTTTGGTTTATATAAGCCATGAAACTTGACATTCGTCACGACGATATAAAATTTTTTACCTCAGCCCCCCCCCCCCGACCCAAATCTTGGATTTGCCACTGGTGTGATATAAATTCACTAGAGAAAGATTTCTGCGTACAAAAATAAAACCCAATTCAAATGATAATTTAATAAAGGAATTTAATTTTAATTTAAATGCACGAATCTTTAAACAGGAAAAACAAAATAAAATAAAACGTATCAAACCTTGATAAGAGAACTTCTGGAAACGGCTGTTTGGATTTATTTGAAAAGTTTAGATACATTGTCAGCAGAATGGTTTGGTATGTTCATATCATAATTATTATTTAACTATTTGAAAACCACTGAGTGGTTGCACTGTTGAGTTTTCATGTCGAAAAGAGACATTGCACTTGACTTTTATTGTGTAAATTCCTATTCTCAAGTAACCTTGATGTATGTATCATTGCATTTGTTTCTCATTTTCATTGGATCATTTTGCTCAAAACCCCTTTTTGTCCACACTCCGCCACCCACAATCGATGATTTGGGATTCTGCTGAAATTAAGAAACAATTTTTTTGAAAGACAAAAGGTGCGATCGCGTCGCTTGGTGTTTTTCAATGTAAATAAAACAAGCTCTATCACGCCACTTGGTACTTTTCTTTAATATTTTTCAAGTACCCCTTGGAACTCAAATGATTAATATCACAATTTTCTGTAAAATATTAAAAATATCTCCCGACTCTCAACAACTATATAAGAATTTTAAAACTTATCAATCCAAAATTTTAATTAACAATCAAAATCCAAAACTCTATTATTATTGCAAAAATAATCCCGAAAATTAGAGATTACCAAATTTAAAAATCCAAAAAGTGACACAACTCTTAAATAATTGAGTAATATAATCCTAATCTAAAAATCTATTATTACAGAGATCGAATCCAGTGAAAAAATGAGCATTTACCTTCTGAAAAAATCTAAAATATTGAAGAAAAAATAAATAATATTAAAAGAAAAGAAGCAGAAAAAAATACTAGACTCCCAGGTAGCTTAAAAATGTGGTCCTCCAGATTTGGAAATGTGTAAAAATTACTTTCATTTGCAATAGAATGTGTCATCTAAAATATTAAGTTACCGAAATCGTCAACCATATCAAAATCTGTGCTATTAACCCTTTCTAGCCAGGTGATGCCATTCGGTATTCACAAAGTATGATTTTAATGTTCAACAGATGTCATCACCTGCACTTACATGTTCCTAGATGACAACATGATCTGGATACAAAGGAACAATAAATGAATAATTTTAATCAATTAATCTAGATGACATTAATAATTTTAAACATGAATTATTTCTAAATTGTTTTTTATGCTCAATTTTATTTCACTTAAAAATAATAATTTTGGATGGAGAGCGTTAAAGTGATTTATGGTTTTAGAAGTTTTTTAATTTACCTTTACTTGCTTGTGAGTAGCATATCCTTGATTTACCCGAAAAATAAATTTAAAATAAAAATAGCATCCAGTTCCTTACGAAACTAAAGAAATCATAAGAGGATACGAAAAGTAATTTTTGAAAACCATTTATTTTATACCCGAAATCCTGCCCTGTCAAACACAACGAAGAGCTGCTGAAACTCCTAAGCGAATTAATTGATAGAGCTAATAAAATTTTGTCTTAATATTAATCTAAGAAATACAAGGTGTACACAAATGAAGTGACTAATTTCAAAAATTAATAAAAAAAACCTAAAAATGTTGGAACTACCGTTTTTTTAAATTAAGAGCGCATCTCAAAAAGTTTTTTAGATAGGTAACGCGGCGTTACGCCATTCTAAATTTGCTACAGCGAGAACATTCCGTACGCAATGGCTTCCTATCAGCAGAAGCCGATGCTTGTTTTATGGTTTTTTTTTTTTTTAGTTTTTTTTGAATATCAAGAAAACTCCTCAGTTTTCACACTAAATGTGAATTAACAAATTAAAGAGCATAAAATTCCCTACAAATGCATGCTTTTATTTTTCTTCCAGTTTTAATATTTTCTCAGATAATAGCTCTAAACAAATTTTTGATTTCCAGTAATTTACGACCCCCTAGAACACCGAAATGGCATGTTACCTATCTGAAAAAAACTTTTTGAGATGAGCTCTAATTTAAAAAAAAAATCTTATTTTAAACATTTTTAGTTTTTTTTTATTATTATTAATTTTTGAAATGTGTCACTTCATTTGTGTACTCCCTGTACTATCGGAATCTCTTATTATTTCTTGTACTGTAGAACCTTGATAATTTGAACGTTTTTAATTTGAATTTGTAAGTAATTTCAATTTTTTTTTCTCAGTTCCCATTGAATTTTCCTAGTAACATAATGTTAAAATATAGTCTATATTTTAATTTATTTTGGTAAATTCTCAGTCAAAACTAAAAAAATGTCTTTAATTAAATACATTCGTACTGTTTGGTCACTGGATCTGTTTATTTTATGTGGCAATGAATTGAATTAACAAAACAATAAAAAATTTCTCAATTTTTCATAAATCTTTGAACCCTTTAGGTGTGAATTACTCCATTTATACTGAAGTTTTATTGAACAACGAACTAACTATGCATTCACACTGCTGTAAACTCATTATTTATTGCAATTACTTTTTATTACTAACTTTTAAAACTTTACTTACTTTTTAAATTATAATTATTATCATTTTATTTATTAAAATCTACTTACTATTTATTATGCATTGTTTATTAAAACCGTCATTTTTAGTAAAAAAAAATTGCCGTTGTCTCTTGCTGCTGTACTCAATTTTAGACACAGATTTTCTTAATCAAATTTTTGGATGGTTCGAATTTTTATTGTGGTCTTATCAGCTATGAATTAGCAAAGTTACGCTGCATTAATTTTAGAAATTTAAAATCATCCAGACTGCATTTTCCCCATCGCGCATAGCGATCCTTCTCCGAAACTATGCAAAATAAAGATAAAAAATAGTTTTTAAATAGGATGAAAAACTTTACTACTGTTTTAAATTCTTCAGAGTAATGAAACTCATTTTCATTTTTTCCCCAAAATTCTTTTGTTCTTATGGCGCTAAAGTACACAAGATCAACCGAAATGCCACCTGCCACACATAAAACTAGACACACCTGTATCACATGAAAATGACTCTTCTTCAGGCCGTACGAAAAAGTAAGAAAGAAAATGCAAAAGCCCAGTCATTGAGCAGGCTTCCGCTTCCGTTCAGCTTATAATCCTTAAGTATAGAGCTTTGACTCTTAAATTGTGGATGACACGAAAACTATATCACCTGTCCTTACATGGAGTTAATTGTGGTCCACGGCACAACGAATGACCTTTCGCAGGTTTATTTTCCCCTAATATGAAATATTAACTGCCTAACTGTAGTTATCGAGGTTCTTTATGAAGGAGTCGTGAAATTTCTTTACAAAAGAAGCGAAGAATTTACAAAGAGATTTAGAGCTGAAGTTATGAATATTTTTTCAGTTAAAGGTTAGAATCCTGCGCGGTTCTGACTGCTGAAGACCGCTGAACGCGAAATATTTTCCTCTTCGATTACGTCAATCCATTTTTACACGCTTTTATTTAACTTGACTAGACTCACGTTAATTAAGATAGAATTTTGCAATTGATTTTTCAAGCAATTCTTAGTGTGCAAGTTTTGAAATTTTGCGCATTTGTTTATTCTCGATAGTAATATATTATTTTAGTATTTTCAAAATTCAATTAATACATTAATTTAATTAAGTTTTTATTCCATACGAGTGGCACCACCTGGTATTGAATTTGAGAAAAAATTTATTTCAAGAGTCCATAATACAGTCAAACCCCGTTATAACGAAGCCTCAACGGACCGACTCAGAAGTTCGTTTTAACCGAGGTTCGCTGTATCCACATTTGCGAGAAAAAAAATGCCCTAACATGCTAAGATACTACCTCTATTATAAACTTTTTAATAACATAATATTTTCATTAGTAATTAAGGACAAATAAAGTATTAAATAATTCGCTTGCCAACGTTTGCCATGGTCTCTGCAAAGTTCACAGAATGATAAGCAATTAAACTAAAATGGCAGAGAAAACACGTGATTGCTCCTAGGTCGTCTGACCAGAAAGTCCTCCCCCTTCCTTGGTTGACACCAGGCCAAGTGTCCACAAGGGGGGGAGGGGAAAAGTAAAGAAGTTCTAGAAACTGTAAAGAGCCTTGCCTATTGTTCCTTTGTCCCACTTATGGGGTTAGCAGCGACTCTAACAAAGGTACAATAGGCGAGGAATGTGGTCTCTGGACCAGAGTATTTCATGCAAAAGGGGTAACTCTTGTAGAAGTTGGGTTGACTTGAGCACAATTAGTAAAGAATGTACCTTTGGGCAAGTGAAAAGTTTGAAGATTTAGAAATTTTCAGTTCGATATAACCGAGTCTCTAGCGTTTGCTGTTCGTTGTAAACGTATGAAAATACATTATTAACATAGGGCTTCAGTTGGGACCATGTAAAAGGTTCGCTGTAATCGAGGGTTCGTTATATCCCGGGTTCGCTATATCGCGGTTCGACTGTATTTATAATAATGCATTACAAATTAAAGGCTAAGAAGTAGAAAATAATTAAAACAAAAAAAACTTTTTAGTGTATAAATAAAAATATGTTCTTAAAGACTGTTTTTATTAAATTTATTTATATTGATTCTTGTTTGCAAGTGGTTGCAAAAGATATCGAAAAATAAGTGTAAAAATATCGAAAATGCTATAATGTTCGATTTAAATAAGGAAGCTTCTGCAAAATAAGATAACAAAGGCATATCTAATATAGAATCTTTAAAATAATATTTTTTGAGTCTTTATTGAGTTTCATAATAAATTATATTGAACCGCCATTTGTTTTTATTTATTTTGGCCCGCTCCTAAAAAATGTTTACATAGCTCTTTCCTTAACTGTTGACATATGATGAGAGAGACATTCCAAGCTTCCTTACCATATTAACGTGATGTCGTTTCATCCTTCACTAGATTTAATGAACATCAGGTCCATATTTACGGCTGATTTTAGGTGGAGGTGAGTCTCGAACTTATAGTCGAAGTTCATACGAAAATGAAATAAATGCAGTAATACCTCTTAAGTACGTAGTTCAAGGGACCGTTCGAAAACAATATACTAACAAGAATAACGTACTTTCGAATTTTGGTACAAAATACGATAAACTACTTACTTTAACCGTACAGTATAATTGTACAGTCTACTTTTTAATAATATTTCATAATCATTTTAGTGTATTATTATTAGAATTTCGGACAATATCAATAAATTTTCAAATATTTTAGTTCCTTTAAAATTCCACCTTTTTCCAAATAATGGTCAATGATAATAAGCTACTTTTCAATAATAATAACTACACGTAATGATAATCACATAATTTTTCTTGTAAAACCCTTCTTGAGTAATCATTTATAGGCGTTTCTTCTTTCTTGAATTTTTATCACAGATGATATAACAAAATTTTATTCTCATCATTAGAGATATTACAATATTTCATTTAATTTTGTTACCAAATATAGAAATTAAAATACTTATCTTCATCGCAGTAGTCCTTCTTAATTTTTTTTCTTCGGGAATTCTTCAAGAAAATGCTCAAATTTTAATTTTATTTCGGGAGAAAAAAAAAATGCTGTTAGATTCTGTTCATCGAGACATTGGGTTATAATTAAATCACCGTGAATAAATTTATATCCTTAAGGCTTAACAGATTTATCCCTGTGAATAAATTTATATCATTTTTAGGCCACGCACTAGACGAAACTGATTAAATAATCATTTTTTATTAATTAAAACTATGTGTTCAGAACAGCCTTATTTTTTATTCATAGTGTTGCTATTTTTATTGAATGAAAATATTATAAAAATTTAAAATAATTTCATCTATTTGCATCCCACTTACCACTCGCAAGGTTTAATTAAATTTTGTATCATTCTTTAAAAATCGTTAATAACTTATAGAAAACTGTTTGGTTTAAATGATATTCTCATTTTAATGAAAAATAAAATAACAGGCGAGAAGAGGAATTTGTATCTTATAACATTTCGTGTAAATATATATATTTCGTGTATAATATATTTTTACTTTCTCGTATATAACGTTTACGCCACGTACCCGTCAAACATTTAAGCCGATAACTGAAACATTTGTGATATTATCAGTACTCCAAACTTTGCTTGCAAGTACTGGAACATAAGGAAGGTCTTAGTGAAGGTTTCGTGGCAATGCATTTGAATTAAACATAGTAAAGCACCGTTTATGCGTCTTTCAAGGGACTGACGTATAAATGAAAAGACGTAGAACCGAAATTTTAATAAACATCTTTGATTATTACAAATTGAATGCTCCTAATGCAAATTCATTTAAAAGTAATAATTTTAAAGTTTTTAAGATAGTTCTAGTACTATATTATTATACAGTATGGAAACAATAATTAAACTTTAAATTTAAACATTTATCATGAAAGTGAGAAAAATCATACCTTTATCGTATTTCTTGAGTACTAATTAAGCATTTCTTATTTCATACGATTTATGTGCATGTAGACAGGCCTTATTTGGAAATGGCAGGAAGGAAAAGGATGTATCCCCCCCCCCCCCAAGGAGAAAAAAAATTTCCCTGTAAAAAAAAAAGGACAAAAAATAAGTGGGGCAAAAATTTTGCTAACTTTGGGGGGGGGGGGGACGTATAACGGAAGATTCGCGTAGTATAAACGAAGTACTTGATCACTACAATGCTTACGAATGAATCGGGTCTGTGATAAAACGACGAATAAATGGGAAACGTATAAACGGTGCTTTACTGTAGTTCACCTTTGATTGATTAATGAAAATATTTTCAACCCGAGCAACGAAGGGTGTATTAGCTAGCCTATAATAATCTGGTATTCTTAAATATTCGTCGCTTGCAGTGGAGTGTGGTGAAAAGCGCGCGAGTGAAGATGAGTCGACAGGTGTCAGGGACCTTGGGTGGGCCCGCGTTCAATCCTCTCTTTCAACCTGCAGCTGTCGAATACTTCTCGTAGAAAGAATGCTGGCTGCTATTGTCCTCCTAATGAGATGCCGATGGACAAGACGTTCCCTTCGATTAAGTTAGTTTCGAATTATTTGTCTAATTTTTAAGACAGCTTAATTTAATAGTATCCGGACTGGTTTCAAATCTTAATATCGGCATGAAGTTCGATTTAAAACGGTCATCGAGTTTCGTTACTCTGTATGAATACCATTTGGTAGTAGGATTTTGCCATAAATGGAATGACTATTAGTTCTATTCCATTCAGTTCGAAATATACCATCCATTTAAACACTTTACTTGTTAAGGAAAAAAAAAAATATTTTTTAAAAAAGTAAGGGATTTAATCATAATTTGAAGCAGCACAAAAAGTATTAATCGAATGAAAGAAAATCTCCTCGATGTTAAATTATATATATATATATATATATATATATATATATTCAAATAATGACTTTTTAGTATAGAATTTGATTCTTGATATGTTTTGTTTACTTTATTTCTGTATGATTAGACACAAGTTATATATATATATGTAGCATCTTGATTATAGGTGAAATGTCGAATATCTGAGTCAAGGAAAAGACGTTAGTTGAGCCAATTTTCTTTTATTCAGTCATTGAGGATATTTCTTCATGGGGAAAGGATTCAATTCTTACTTAGCTCCATGACCAGAATAGAAGAGGTAACGCGCGAAACAGCGCAACGTTGTTATTCGCTTACATTTTCGAGTGAAAATAGGCAGATAGGGATGCGCAGAAAATTTAAGTACCCAGAGAAGGGAATTTCCCCGGAAAAGACTCGTGACTCGAAAAGAAAGTTGTAGTGCGCTTATTACGATAGAAGTAGGAGTAATTAAAATGAGGTGTCGTTAAAAGTGATTTGAGAATTAAGAAAGTTAAAGAAATTAAAATATCATATATATATATATATATATATATATATATATATATATATATATATATATATATATATATATATATATATAAGATCAGGCTTTAAAAAGGTGAAAGGCAGTCCATTTTGAACATGGAAGAGACAATATTTGCTTAAATCTTCTTGTATTCAGGCATTACGTTATTTCTTCATAGGTAAAGTATTTAATTTTTACGTAGCTCCATGACCAGTATTCAGAAGGTTACGCCTGAGCGGCGGATTGTTGTTTAAAGCTTACATGCTGGCGTGAAAAAGGGCAGAAATGAATGTGCAGAACGCTTAAGTACCCAGAAAAGGGAATTTCCCCTTTAGAAACC